>JAJQOW010000421.1:0-117066 GCA_037975125.1 Latrodectus hesperus | reverse complement strand
ATCCACACGGAAGACAATTCAACAACGAAATGTGTAACGTTAATTGATGCTTATAGAGTAATGACGCTCACGTGACTCTCCGTTTTAGATATACTTCCGACAACAGTAACAAGATTGAATCCCCTAACCAAGCAGCTTGAATTAACTCAGAACACCGCAGCTATAATAAACATACCTTCAGATAGAGAAATACGTATATTGCCCTTGATTTATTACTTAAATGGATGGGCAAAACATTTTATATACCCCTTTTTTACAAAATAAATATTTAACCCACAAATGTTTCTTCTTATTGAACGCAAACAACTTATTTTTTTAATTATGTCAACTAAAACACGATGAAAGACTTAAATTGGAATTAAACAAAGTATATATATAAAATTAAGTTTATTGCTACCAAGCTTATTACTTTTACTAAGTTTATTACTATTATTTATAAAATTAAGTTTATTACTTATAATGCATTGAAAAATATTGCAATAATTAACACCATAAGAATTCATAAATTACATGTGACAGGAAAAACTTTCATATTTGTGAAAAAGTCTAACACTTGAGTCAAACAAATTCATAAAATTCAAAGAATGATTTAAAAATTTATTTAATAATTCATCTTAAGCGAAATACATTATTCATTTATGTTCAAATTAAAACTTTGTATTTTACAAAATATTACAAATTAATTGTAAAGTAAGACCCCATATACGTTCCATCAAAGTAGAGCGTAATATGAAACCACGTAAAACGAGGTTACCTCATCATGTAAATAATGATGTTTGGGGAAATCGATAGTAAATAGTTCGAGTATTTTAACTCGAGTTGAGTATTTTAACTTTATTTATTAATCATTTTTTTTTTTAGAAAAAATAAAACAAAAATTTATTTCTAGGTTTGTATGCTTACACTTCAGATTTCGCAGTTTCCTCTGAAAATAGAATTTTCTGCCTTTTTCTTTAGAAAGTATCTAAAGAAATTTCCGATATGTAAGAAATTTTTCTTAGGTGTATAAGGCATCCATAAAACCCCATCTTGCCTTTCAATACCTGTCAAAACTTGTGACATTTTCAATAAATTAGTCCATTATTTCTGATTTACTGGTCGATCTGGTTTTTATAAGCGCTGTTGAAGGTCCTTTTGGCTCCTCTTCATAGTTACTTCTTTCAATAATTCTGTATTCTTGGTCCACTAATTACTTGCGCTCATTATTAGAAAGAAATATTGCTGTTTCTTGCATATTTTTTTAGATATCTTCCACATATACCTCTTCTAAAATGATTGGTTTCATTAATTTCACTATTTCATTCGTAACAAAAGAGTGTCCAGTGTCACTGCCCTTGCTAAGATCTGGCCAAATCGCCTTCAATACTCCTTTCAAACACTTTTCTTCCAAATCATGCTAAGAAACTTTTATGTTTCCTACAGCTTTCATAATATTGTAGTTTTTTCAAAATTCTCTTTGTTGTTTATCTTCTCTATCTGTTTGTTCAACGCAGGTAATAATCCATAAGTTTGAGATAACGCCTTGATCAATTGGATGGATTATGGCAGTTGTATTAGGCGCCAAGAAAAGCACTCTGACCGGAATACACGTTATTAAATCAGATGAATTTGCGGGATGCTTAGGGGCATTATCAATTAAAAGTAGTGGTAGTGTTCTCGATTCAAGTTTTTTTTTTTTATTTCGCAATAACGTTTAACAGATGGGGGAAATATTCACTGTTTCAATTCAGGAAAATTTTCAGATTTATCCATTATTTTTATTCGACTTTCAAATTACAGGTAAAGGTTATTTGATATCCCTTTTATCACTCTTTGGTATTTGGGATCACAGGACAGAAATGTTCGTTCTAGCATTCTTTCATATGCATTGAAAACCAAGTCTAAATTACAATTCTCTCGTTCAATTATTGTTATTAATGTAACAGGGAATTATTCTCAGTATTGAATGATTTTGGTATGCAAATTACGCTAATTTATTATTAGTAAAATAAAAATCACATGACGTAGAGGTTGCTTTGGTTATTTAAAGTATGGTTCATACATCCAGTTCTTAATTAAAAAATATTTGTGCAGCGTAATGCGTTTATAAAGTATTTTAGAAATAAAATATTAATAAATTGATATGCAAATATTCATTTGCATCTTCAATTATTTCAAATTTTTAATAATTGTACTGTATAATATAATTATAAGCTATTGATAATTTAAGTAAAATATATTAAATTAATAAATTTTGTTCTTTTTTCTTACTTTTACAAATAAAAATGTGAAAAAAGATTTGAAGCAGCAAAGTTAGTTTTTCTACTTGAAACAGAATATTTTTTTCAAAAAGGATTCTACTGCGATAAAAAAAATGATTTGCCAGCATTTTACGTTGCTTACTCTGACATATGCACATATTAAATACTATTTTCCACTTTGTGATGAAATTTTAATGAATCAAAATAAAAGATTTCTATTACTCATTCAAATGATAAATAAGTATAGTTATTTTTAAATGATTCGAAGTTCAACCTCCTAAGAATAGGATTTGTTGAAAAGTTTCCTTTATTACTGGTTAACTTTATTCTCTATGGTCTATAATGTATACCTAAATCTTATTCAACCGTTACAACTAGTGTAAAGTGAAACCCGAGCAATTATTAATTCTTCGCTTTGGATAAAATATCTTAAATATGAATTTTCAATAATGACGGGAATGCTAGTCCGATAATTACCAGGTTATATTACCTATGTATGACAATGTTTGCCATAAAAATGCAAGTTGTGAAATCTTTCAGCTCACTAGTCGTTTCTATTCAAGCTTCTGATATTAAAATGTATACAAGTGAAATCACAGAAAACTATTCTGTTTATTATAAACGGAGTAGAATTGGGAGGAATTATTGTGCTTGATAAATTTTAAAATATGATTGAAAAAATACTAAAAACTATATATAACAATTTTCAATCTTGTGACATGTTTTATAAAAATTGCATATAAAACATTTACAAATATCCTTCATAAAATAGAAATTAAGCTTATAAATGATTAAAACGTCCAATTTTAGCTTCAGGCCAAATGAGAAAATTACGGATATTTCCGATCAAGGAAAATTTTATCTATTCTTATTTGGGTTAGCATTTCTTTCCTTTGATGTTACATATGTAAGAAGCATTTTCTTTGTTAGCACAAATATCTTATAATTATGAATCCTTTTTAATCATCAAAAATGTCTTTCGACAAAGATCCTTCATTACCAGGATTATTTAAAGAAACAAATTTGTATAAATATTGTTTCATTTATACTTGAAATGTTTAAAACTAGTGTCATTGTGCATTTAGAGAAACTGCGCTTCTTCGGAAGAACAGTGGTTTGTGGTATAACAGGTGCTTCAATTTTGTGAATCATTGTCTTTCAGTAATAAATGCGTTTGTTAACTTCGAGGAATTTATTACACTGATTTCATCTTTATGGTTTTTCAGGTGTGCATATTTGCAGTGATTCAATTTTTACTGTGTTATATCTTTGTGATCGTGGAACAACAAGGAAATTACGAAATTTCCATTTACAATAGTTTCTCATATATAGAAAATGTTCCTCGTTTGTAAAAAACTATTTTAAATCTTTATACTACATTTTCATGCATCATACATTGGCTGACATTGAAATTGGAACACCAAGAAAGTATGTTTAGAAAATTACGCAGATTTCATGGTAGAGCATAAGCAATTTATGCAAATTTCAAGGTAAAATCACTTTACCGAGTTATCCAAACAATGTGATATTCGCTGCCCTCAAGTGCACCAAATATAATTTATAATGTGAGGTGCCGGCAGAGAGGCGAATAATCGCGTCATTACTGTTGCTTGGAAAATCGTTGAACGTTTGTTGAGACACCTGTAATTGCAGAAAATACCTGGCCATCATCGACGGAAGAAGGCAGACATATTTGCCAAGGGCATGATGATTAGACAGAGAAGGATGGAGCAGACCTGATAGCAAATCGCAGCTGATAGACAAATTGATGCCTACACAGTGCTAAGATGGCTGTAGGATAAGGAACTGTGGAAACTTTTGCGTCATATTGGTGCAGCCACAGTGACGTCAGCACGTGTGAATCGACACGCTCGATGGGAAGTGATGGTGACTCTAAAAAGCACATCTAAAAAAATTTTGCATCGTGTGCAAGATCCCTGGATGCTTCCATATCGAACAGAACCATATGGCATCGATTAGTTGCTAGTGATCTGCGTTTATGGATTCCGATAATAAAACTGACTTTGACACCTCACTATAAATTCCAACTCCTGAAATGGTGCTAGATTAGGGAGATGGGGACGACGGAGTGGAGAAGGATCGTCCTGGCAGATGAGTCACGATTCTGTTACTTCAGTGACGGTTCTAGAATAAGAGTGTGGCTTCAATTCAGAGAGTGATTTCATGCATCACTGTCAACGGTGAATGGCACATAAATCGATAACCAGTTGGCAATGTCTGTTGCCCTGACAATTCACTGTATTAATGTCTGATCCAAATCTGTTCTCGCTCTGTACTAATTTTATTATTTTGAAATGAAGATCACTTATGCTCATCGCTCACTTTATCTGTTGGTTGAATTTCGTTACTTCTTCGCAAATTTTTCTTATTGCTGCATTTTCAATGTCGGACATTGTATTTATTAAATTGATATTTCATAGAAATTTGACGGTTATATAAATAACATTAAAAGTATATATTCAGTAGAATAAATTCCAGATTTAAAATTTTTCTCAGTAAACTATGTTTAATTAAAGCAGCCAATAAATTTACGCGATACACCTGGGAATTAGTTAAATGCATCAAGAACATTAAGATATATTAACTAGCTAGAATTAATACTGTATATATAATTCTCTCGTATTCGTTAATATTTTGTCTGGAAATCAATTAGACGATTTCTGGAACAGGATCGTAAAAAAACTGTTGCCAATTGAATTCAAAGGTATTTCTTATTTTGTTGACTAAGTCAATAAATTCATCGTTTCTGTATAAAATTTGAACGAAGATTCCTTAATGCAGGACATTACATAGATATTTCTATAATTGTTTAGACCCATTGAATTTGTTCCAGCTTCAATTTCTAAAAAAGAGACCAGAAAATCTTTGTAAAAACAAAAGAAGGAATGTATTATTTTTTTTAAATTTTACGTTACTTTAAGAATTCCCTACGTGCGTTAGGAAAATTGAAATGTTTTTAATTCGTATATATAAAGTATCTTTTGATAGCCATCAATGCATTATAATAAATTATCAATATAAGATATATTTGCTGGTGGCCAAAGTGCATTTGTCATTTTAATGCTCTCTTAAATGTGCTGTACTTTACGGAACGCCTGTATGATTTTTTCAATGTTTCTGTATTCATTTAGATACAAAGTTTGAATAATGTCTTTGCAAGCTGTTTTGCCTGAGCTTTCATGTTCTGAAAATATATGGTTTATATTTACCGTTGTCACATAAAATAATAAATTTACTAAATTAACATATAACAGATTTTCGTTTGTAAAACAATTACACTCACTTGTATAGATAACGGAGTATGTATACTATAGTTAAACACGCAGAAAAATGTAAAAATATTATACTATACACAAATCTTGGAATATGAATTTTATTTAAAATAGTTAATGAAAACTGCAGTGCTTCAAGGCTTTGCATGCAAACCATGCTAATCATTCGGCAAACACATGCAAACCATTCTGCAAAATACTTATTTTTAACTGTCTGTCTTTTACAATTACCAGTTCGTAACTTAACGACATTAACTCAACGTTTGAGGGCCTTCAAATTCAGAAATGAAACATAGAATTTGTATTTAAAAATGATCGTTAGAATTAGATTTGGTCACCCAATAATGTAACAATTGTTACTCTTTGTCTCTCTATACTCCAAATTAAACTGGCTCACAAATCATTCGGTAAGAGGGCCCATTCTTCAATCAGCATTTGTTTCTCATTTTGAATGTTCCTCGGAGAAAGTAAAAGTGCCACAAAACGTTTCCACAAAGCATCTCATATATATTCCATGGAATTCAAAACAGCAGAGTACGCTGATCAATCCATTTGCGTGATATCTTCCCTTCCCTGTATCTAATGAACAGGAGTCCGGTGTGGTCTTGTGGTTGTCACTCATAAAACTAAGTCTGGGAACTCAGAACATTAGGTACTTGGGGAAGAGTCACTACCTAACATTAGTGATACATTTTTCAACTGCAGTGAAATTCTTTGCGCCCAGGTACTTTGATTGTAGTCTACAATGTGCTTGCGACTGCGTGTCGTTTACTTACGCTCACCTCTCTTCAGAAGTTATGTTCCTGACATGAATGCGCCGTAATTTTCTACACAATAGTGGGCTTATTGAAGTGAAGAAATAAACTCTTTTCAGCACAGTTTTGGCTGTCTATTAAAAATTTACAAGATTAAGTACTGTCACCTGCGTAGTATTCCGATTTTACTTTACGAAAAGCTAAATTTTCATTAACTTCAAATAAAAGCAGTAAATAAATTTTTCAGTTTTAAATTTCTCTTTAATAGATTAGTAAAAGTAAATTTAGCAGAAGCTAGATGATTTACTACCTCTGAAAGTTTGTTTTTGAATACAATAGTTCTACTTTGTTTAAAAATTTAGTAAACTGCTTCATAACCCGATTCCTACCATAAATATAAAATTTATTTTGTGTAATACATATAACATAGAAATAACTGCAGATGAACCGAGAAATTTTAAAAGCCAGTTTTGAAATAAATTTATTTTTTATTTGGGGTCATTGAAAGCACTTTTCATTCCCGCAATATTCAAGGATAAAAGTACAAAATATCCATATTCAGCATCTTTCTGACGTCACACTTCCTGAAGATTGGTCAATCAATAATAACAGATATTCATAAAGAAGTAAGATTTCGACAAATATAAAAAAGGAAATATATATCACGACATTATTAGAAATTTTAGCATTCAAATTGATCTCAGATAAGAAAAATGTTTTTAAAAATCAATATAAATATGTTTAAATTTTATATAGTTATTTAGGAAACTTTGTCTTAGCCTGTTGAGTTTTAACTATTTTATTGTAAACTAAATACAAAATTTTTAAATGTAACAAATTCTTTGTTACCAATATTAACTTGTAACAATCCTTGGTTGCCTTTCCTTAAATGTGTATATAAGATCTTAAGTCGATGGTTTTTCTACGAAATGGTACTGATGATTGTCCAGTGCCATGGAAGAAAAGAAATACTTTTGTGTCAACGAGGTCAAAAATTACTGATCCTGATACAACAGTCTATCCAGCAACTCTACCGAGGTGGCCACCAAATGGCAAGCTCTCACGCTTACGGTTCATTAGTTTAGGGCATCGAATATTCCCTTGAGTATGGATGTTTGGAGTGTTTCTGAAATCACAATAAAATATAACTTTAGACCTAATTATTCTTTGCCTGTAACAAAATTAGGGATGTGCGACCAAGTTTATATGTTGATACATAAATTCATATTTATGCAAAATACGATAAAAGTGAACTGAATACTTTTCAAAAATTTTGTTTGTATATTACAGGTATTGAGATTCCATTTCATAAACTAACATGCTTTTGGAAGATAATTAAATTAAAATACTTGTTTTCATTAGAAGTGTAAAATTCATAAAGAAATAAAAAACATAAAATGTACACAAATATTTAAAATGCAAGATATAAATATAATTGATAAATATGCCTTTAAATATGTATGATTCTTTATCAAACAAGAACATGATTTAACTGCTTTGTATGACGTAAACCTATTATAAAATTTGATAAATCTTCTAGATTGATAAAGAGTACATAAGTGAATACGTGATCGAACAACATGAAGCTTATTTAAAAAACTTAACAAATTCTAAAGAGAAGGTAGAGTCTATAATATTTAAGAAATAATAACGAATAAGCTGACAAAAATATGGAGTTATAACTCATCCCATTCTTTCAGGAAAGACTACAACAAGTTTAGACAACTTCGTGGCATTAGAACATTTGTCAATGCCTAAGAGTAATAGGCATCTACACTTGAACCTTATACAAAGTGAGAAAAAGTCTTACCAAGCACCAAGTAGGATCTTCGTAATTTAAAAACAGGTACAGTCGGTCAAAAAAATATATGAGCACGGGACCCCATTCAATTTTTTCACGAATAAGCTTACGCGGTTCGACCGTTACCAAGGTTGGTTGCTGGATAAATTGTGCTTTGACCATGGTTGGTGTAGCCGATGAAGCTGGATTGACCAAGGTTGGAAGGCTGAAGATTTCATTTGACCAAGATTGGAAGGTTGAAGATTCCAAAGTTGGATTCAGTTGGGTTAGGTTCCAATGATGGCAGCTGTTGATGTGATGCTAGTAATGTCCAATGATGGCAAGTGCTCTCTGGAAGTTCAACTTGGAAGACTTGAGGCTTTAGTTGGATATCTTTCCAAGATTGGTGTCATGCTAGCAATGTCCAATGATGGCAAGTGCTGTCTGGACATTCAGCTTGGAAGGTCAGAGTTTTCACAAGAAAAACTTGCCAGATGTGTGTGATGCTAGCAACGTCCAAGGATGGCAAGTGATACCTGGAAGGAATGAGACTTTAGTTGGATATAACTTACCAAGATTGATGTGTTGCTAGTAACAACCAATGATGGCAACGTTGGAATCCATGGTTGGACACTGTTTTACATGACGTTTCGATGGACCAAGTCTTGTCACTGCAGGACTCACCAAGATTGGTGAATGGAAAACACAAAAAAAATGGATGCTCTCAAGCTTAGATCTTTTCCACAGAGGAGATCAAGTTCCTCTACGAGGAACTTGATCTCCTCTGTGGAAAAGATCTGAGCTTGAGAGCATCCAAGATTGGTCATCAAAGTGCCAAAAAAAGGGCCCTCAGCAACAATCTCATGCTCTCTATGATGGAGAACATGAGATTGTTGCTGAGGGCCCATTTTGGTGTAGTGTATGGTATGGAAAGACATAAATGACACAAATGTGTAAAGTTAAATAAATATTTATTAAATAAATTAGGAAATATATACATGATGATGATTTTTTTTTACATAAATTGTTCCCAAAACCGGTCATTGTCGTCCGGCTGGGGTATGAACGATACTGCCTCCTCGTCTTCATTTAAAAAGTCTGACAAGTCCGGCATAGGCATATCGTTTAAAAAGTTCATGTCCGACTCTGCTTGTGGCAACTCGTCGTCCTCCTCGTCGTCAGAATATGGTGGTGGTTTGTAGAGTCCATCGTCTCGTATTTGTCTCGATGGTGCCGGTGGAAGGTTAGGCATTGAATACGATTCGGGAATCTCTCCCGTCATGTCGCCACAAGAAAGATCCAGTGGTTGTTGTTCAATCCGCCGCCTTTTCTTTGGAGTTTCTGGACTGCAGCACATTTCAATGCGTTTCCTGGCAATGCCCAATCCTGATGTTTTCCTTGCCACGCAGCTGGAACAAGTCCATTCCTCTGTTGTGTTGACCGCAGCATCCTTAGTAACAGTAGTGAGTTGTGGCGGTGATTGCTGCTGCTGCAGTGGCGGTTGTACAATCCACGTCAACTGGTCTCCTGTCGATACGAGCATCAGTTGGGTAGTCTCTTGAGTTTCTGCAGGGATCTCTGGGGAAGGTTGGATGTCTTTAAACATTTCTTCGATGAGGTTCCTCTCTGCATCGGTTGGTTGAGGTGGAACTTCAAGGTTTTGACTATTGTTATCGTGGTGGTTGAATGTAATGTCTGATGGTTCAGATTCTGGAGGACTCCACACTGGTGTCGCCGGCGGTCTGTCCAAGTACCCCATGATAGCGTTGGGCCGGAGTACTCGGTCTGCTGTCGGTGAGGCAAAGCGGTAAACCCCTCTTCTCTCCAAGTCATCAGCAGTAGTTTCATGTATGACATCTAGTTGAAAAAGGCTTTTCTGACATGTTAGAATTACGTACGTCGTGCCTGGCCTTACTCTGTAGATTGAAAAAGGCTGCAGTACATACCGGTCGTAAAGAAACTGGTCGTACGATGAAAAGCCTTTCGATGTGGCCACGAAGGATGCCGGTGCAGAGGTTCTGTAGCGGCGTTTCTTTGGACTACTATTGGAGTTGGTGAATTTGTTGCAAGGATTGTATTCGTAATATAAGATGGGTGCAGCCGATGTTTGAATAACGTGGACGGTCCCGGGATCCGGTGTTCTTTGTCCAAACGTAAAGAACATTTTTACCAGAAAGATGTTTTCCCACCGGAATCCAAGGCGCACGTCCTCATTCTGCCGGCCTGCCGATGTCGGTGTTTTGTCGAGCCGATGTTCGGCTCTTGCCCAGTCCAATCTTCTGTACTCTATCGGATTACACTTTTGACTTTCCGCAAACAGTCTGTGAATGTTTGCCGTCCAAGCATCCGGCGGCAGCATGTGGAAGTAAATTCTGAGTCCCCTCAGGAATACGATGAAGCTTAGGAGGGTGGATGTCGTTGAGGGGACTTTAGGATCCAGTCTGGACGGCAGTTTGTCTGAGATTGTTGGGAAAATGTCAATACCGGTGCTGGAGGAAGCATCTGGACTGTACGGCATCTGCTGCTCGGCTGGACGTTTCTGATGGCTGCTGCGAGATTTCAGTTCTTTGACTGCAGGAGAAGGACTGGAAGAAGGCTCGGCAGGACGCTTCTGCTGTTTGCTGTGAGATTTGAATGCAGTCGGACGAGAGGATAGACGGGGGGAATCTGTTTGTCGGCAAGACTTTTTGGATACTGATGCATCATCTCGGCAGGCATGTCGTTTGAATTCATCTGACGAATTTGGACGACGAGGAGGCTCTTGTTCTGCTTCAGGTCTGCCGCCGGAGCTCTTCATTACATCTGTCTGAGGTTGCTTAAAGGTTTTTGGAATTGGACGGCTGGTGGGACTTTGCTGAGGAGGAACAGCTTCTCCATAGCCGGATCTCTTCATTACCGGTCGATGGTTTGACGACTGGGCATCTCGTTCATGAATACTGGCATTGGAAGGACGGGAAGACAACTTTTGATGGCGTCGATAATCATCAGCAGGTCTGGAATCGTTTGCCATGCTTGCAAGGAAAGGATACAGGAAGGCGAGAGAGATGACTGGTAGTGAGGCAGTCTTCAGTCTGAATGCTTTCCGTCTGAATCGAGCCTGCTTATATACTCAGCAGCAATCTGGAATCTCGCCATTTACCAACGTTGGATCAGCCTTCAGAACCCTCTTTATGCCCTTAAAAGGTAAGGAATTTGGTGGCGTGATGAGGAAAATACCACTTGAAACCGTTCCAAGTGGGTCACGTTGCACAGTGTCTGGAAACGTGCCATTCAAACATTTCGCCTACCAACATTGTCCTTAAACTTTTGGATTGAGACCAACGAAGGCAGGCGAGAGTGGTGAAGGTTTCCATCTCTACTGGCATTGAGCAAGGCTTGCAAGAATGGAATCTTGGAATATTGATGTCAGCAGGAACATTACGAGCTTGTAAGCTTGGATTCTTGATGGTCATTGAGGTGATGCCCTTTTTCCAAAATCTCTGTTTTTGACACCCAAGATTGGTCAGTCACTGATTAGACACAAGACTACTCCCATTTCGTTCTATAGAGACCAGTTAGTTGACCTCGTCCTCGGCCACCCAGTGCAGGGATCCGACAACTCCATAGCCAAGTTGCACCCAGCGCTCGACCCGAATGTCTCTGTGGACCGGTGCCATGTCTGGATGCGTTTGTCAGGAGTGTTCTTCCGAGTTACGAGTGTCCGACTGTCTGCGAGTCGAACAATAATGAATCTTACGTCAAACTGGTTACTCTGAGAAACACGGGAGCATGTCTAGCAGTCAATCAGTCTATACCAACCACGAGCAGAATAACTCTTGACATGCACTTGTTCCAAGATTTCTATCTTTACATCAACATCCATACTTGGTCAGTGAATAGACAAAAAAGTAAACCCCATTTCGTTCTATAGAGACCAGTTAGTAGACCTCGTCCTCGGCCACCCAGTGATGGGATCCGATGCTGCCTTAGCCTACTTGCACCTGGCGTTCGACCCGAATGTCGCTATGGACCGGTGTCATTCCAGGTGCGTTCGTCAGGAGCATTCTTCCGAGTTACGAGTTGCACGAATGTCTGCGAGACGTGCAAGAATGAGTCTTACGTCAAACTGGCTACTCTGAGAACACGGGGCATGTCTATCAGTCTATACTTACCAAGTACTGGATGTGTTGCTTAGAAGGAATAAGGAAGAAAAAGTGCATGACTTTTTCTTCACTTCTGCACTTCTGGAACTCTGGAACGGCAAAGACTGGAACTCTTCAGGAAGCTGCTTCCTTCCTTCATCAGGAACAAGGCTCATCTGAGTGAAAAAGACTCGAGCTGAAGCTTATGTACTGTCCAGGTGGTTGAGACAACTAAAGTTGAAAATATATATATATATATATATATATATATATATATATATATATATATATATATATATATATATATATATATATATATATATATATATATATATATATATATATATATATATATATTTTCATGTATGTTTGTCTCATCATCTTCAGCAGAGGCTCGACTGGCAGTTGAGGATCTTCTTGCATCATCTTCTTGCTTCATCCCAGAAACTTCCAAGCTTGGTCAGTAAATAGACCAATCAGACTAAAGATTTCCTCATTTCGTTCTATAGAGACCAGTTAGTAGACCTCGTCCTCGGCCACCCAGTGATGGGATCCGATGCTGCCTTAGCCTACTTGCACCTGGCGTTCGACCCGAATGTCGCTATGGACCCGTGTCATTCCAGGTGCGTTCGTCAGGAGCATTCTTCCGAGTTACGAGTTGCACGAATGTCTGCGAGACGTGCAAGAATGAGTCTTACGTCAAACTGGCTACTCTGAGAACACGGGGCATGTCTATCAGTCTATACTTACCAAGTACTGGATGTGTTGCTTAGAAGGAACAAGGAAGAAAAAGTGCATGACTTTTTCTTCACTTCTGCACTTCTGGAACTCTGGAACGGCAAAGACTGGAACTCTTCAGGAAGCTGCTTCCTTCCTTCATCAGAAACAAGGCTCATCTGAGTGAAAAAGACTCGAGCTGAAGCTTATGTACTGTCCAGGTGGTTGAGACAACTAAAGTTGAAAAAATATATATATATATATATATATATATATATATATATATATATATATATATATATATATATATATATATATATATATATATATATATATATATATATATATATATATATATATATATATATATATATTCATGTATGTTTGTCTCATCGTCGTCAGCAGAGGCTCGGCTGGCAGTTGAGGATCTTCTTTCATCATCTTCTTGCTTCCTGCATCATCCCAGAAACATCCAAGCTTGGTCAGTAAATAGACCAATCAGACTAAAGATTTCCCCATTTCGTTCTATAGAGACCAGTTAGTAGACCTCGTACTCGGCCACCCAGTGATGGGATCCGATGCTTCCTTAGCCTACTTGCATCTAGCGTTCGACCCGAATGTCGCTATGGACCGGTGTCATTCTAGATGCGTTCGTCAGGAGCATACTTCCGAGTGACGAGTGCAAGACTGAGTGCGAGTCATGCAACAGTGAATCTTACGTCAAACTGGTTACTCTGAGAACACGGGGCATATCCATCAGTCGATCGGTCTATACTTGCCATGCATTCTTCAACTGGAACGGTAAGGACTTGAACTCTTCACATGCACCTTTTCCGACATCTGGCTTGACAGGAACATTCATTCATGGTAGGCCAATCAGACAAAAGACTATACCCATTTCATTCTATAGAGACCAGTTAGTTGACCTCGTCCTCGGCCACCCAGTGATGGGATCCGATGCTTCCTTAGCCTACTTGCACCTGGCGTTCGACCCGAATGTCGCTATGGACCGGTGTCATTCCAGGTGCGTTCGTCAGGAGCATACTTCCGAGTTACGAGTTGCACGACTGTGTGCGAGTCGTGCCGTAATGAATCTTACGTCAAACTGGCTACTCTGAGAATACGGGCCATGTCTAGCTGTCTATCGGTCCAAGTACTGGATGTGTTGCTTAGAAGGAACAAGGAAGAGAAAGTGCATGACTTTTTGGATCGGCAAAGACTGGAACTCTTCAGGAAGCTGCTTCCTTCCTTCATCGGGTACAAGGCTCATCTGAGTGACAAAGACTCGAGCTGAAGCTTATGTAGTGTCGAGGTGGTTGAGAGCTCAGCTAGGTTGAGACAACTAATGTTGGAAAATATATATATATATATATATATATATATATATATATATATATATATATATATATATATATATATATATATATATATTTATAAAAAAATTTTTTTTATAAAAATATAAAAAAAAAATTTTATAAAATGGAAATATATATGGAAAATTTTTTTTCAGCATGCACTTCTGGAACAACTGGAACTCTTCAGCATGCACTTCTGAAACTCTGGAACTGTTCAGCATACACTTCTGGAACTCTGGAACATTTCAGCATGCACTTCTGGAACTCTGGAAGGACTGGAAGTCTGGAACTCTGGAACTCTTCAGCATGCACTTCTGGAACCACAGGAACACTTCAGCATGCACTTCTGGAACAACTGGAACACTTCAGCATGCACTTCTGAAACTCTGGAACTGTTCAGCATACACTTCTGGAACTCTGGAACACTTCAGCATGCACTTCTGGAACTCTGGAAGGACTGGAAGTCTGGAACTCTGGAACACTTCAGCATGCACTTCTGGAACAACTGGAACACTTCAGCATGCACTTCTGGAACTCTGGAACAGCTGGAACTCTTAAGCATGCACTTCTGGAACAACTGGAACACTTCAGCATGCACTTCTGGAACTTTGGAACAACTGGAACACTTCAGCATGCACTTCTGGAACTCTGGAACAGCTGGAACTCTTCAGCATGCACTTCTGGAACAACTGGAACACTTCAGCATGCACTTCTGGAACTCTGGAACAACTGGAACTCTTCAGCATGCGCTTCTGGAACAACAGGAACACTTCAGCATGCACTTCTGGAACTCTGGAAGGACTGGAACTCTGGAACTCTTCAACATGCACTTCTGGAACATCTGGAACTCTTCAGCATGCACTTCTGGAACAACTGGAACTCTTCAGCATGCACTTCTGAAACTCTGGAACTGTTCAGCATACACTTCTGGAACTCTGGAACACTTCAGCATGCACTTCTGGAACTCTGGAAGGACTGGAAGTCTGGAACTCTGGAACACTTCAGCATGCACTTCTGGAACTCTGGAACAGCTGGAACTCTTCAGCATGCACTTCTGGAACAACTGGAACACTTCAGCATGCACTTCTGGAACTCTGGAACAACTGGAACACTTCAGCATGCACTTCTGGAACTCTGGAACAGCTGGAACTCTTCAGCATGCACTTCTGGAACAACTGAAACACTTCAGCATGCACTTCTGGAACTCTGGAACAACTGGAACTCTTCAGCATGCGCTTCTGGAACAACAGGAACACTTCAGCATGCACTTCTGGAACTCTGGAAGGACTGGAACTCTGGAACTCTTCAACATGCACTTCTGGAACTCTGGAACAACTAAAACTCTTCAGCATGCACTTCTGGAACTCTGGAAGGATTGGAACTCTGGAACTCTTCAACATGCACTTCTGGAACATCTGGAACACTTCAGCATGCACTTCTGGAACAACTGGAACTGTTCAGCATGCACTTCTGAAACTCTAGAACTGTTCAGCATACACTTCTGGAACTCTGGAACACTTCAGCATGCACTTCTGGAACTCTGGAAGGACTGGAAGTCTGGAACTCTGGAACTCTTCAGCATGCACTTCTGGAACCACAGGAACACTTCAGCATGCACTTCTGGAACAACTGGAACACTTCAGCATGCACTTCTGAAACTCTGGAACTGTTCAGCATACACTTCTGGAACTCTGGAACACTTCAGCATGCACTTCTGGAACTCTGGAAGGACTGGAAGTCTGGAACTCTGGAACACTTCAGCATGCACTTCTGGAACAACTGGAACACTTCAGCATGCACTTCTGGAACTCTGGAACAGCTGGAACTCTTCAGCATGCACTTCTGGAACAACTGGAACACTTCAGCATGCACTTCTGGAACACTGGAACAACTGGAACACTTCAGCATGCACTTCTGGAACTCTGTAACAGCTGGAACTCTTCAGCATGCACTTCTGGAACAACTGAAACACTTCAGCATGCACTTCTGGAACTCTGGAAGGACTGGAACTCTGGAACTCTTCAACATGCACTTCTGGAACTCTGGAACAACTAAAACTCTTCAGCATGCACTTCTGGAACTCTGGAAGGACTGGAACTCTGGAACTCTTCAACATGCACTTCTGGAACATCTGGAACTCTTCAGCATGCACTTCTGGAACAACTGGAAAGACTGGAACTCTTCAGCCTGAACTTCTGGAACAACAGGAACATTTCAGCATGCACTTCAGGAAATCTGGAGATCTGGAACTCTTCAGCATACACTTCTGGAGCAACAAGAACAGTTCAGCATGCACTTCTGGAACAACAGGAACAGTTCAGCATGCACTTCTGGAACAACTGGAACACTTCAGCATGCGCTTCTGGAACAACTGGAACACTTCAGCATGCGCTTCTGGAACAACTGGAACATTTCAGCATGCACTTCTGGAACTCTTCAGCATGCACTTCTGGAACTCTTTAGTATGCTGGAACAACTGGAACACTTCAGCATGCACTTCAGGAACTCTGGAACTCTGGAACACTTCAGCATGCACTTCAGGAACTTTGGAACTCCTCAGAATGCGCTTCTGGAACAACAGGAACAGTTCAGCATGCACTTCTGGAACTCTGGAACTCTTCAGCATGCACTTCTGGAACTCTGGAACTCTTCAGCATGCACTTCTGGAACTCTGGAACTCTTCAGCATGCACTTCTAAAACTCTGGAACAACTGGAACTCTGGAACTCTTCAGCATGCACTTCTGGAACTCTGGAACACTTCAGCATGCACTTCTGGATTTCTGGAAGGACTGGAACTCTTCAGCATGCACATCTGGAACAACTGGAGCACTTCAGGAACTCTGGAACCACTGGAACTCTTCGGCATGCGCTTCTGGAACAACAGGAACAGTTCAGCATGCACTTCAGGAACTCTGGAACTCTTCAGCATGCACTTCTGGAACTCTGGAACTCTTCAGCATGCGGTTCTGGAACAACTGGAACACTGGAACTCTTCAGCATGCACTGCTGGAACTCTTCAGTATGCTGGAACAACTGGAACACTTCAGCATGCACTTCAGGAACTCTGGAACACTTCAGCATGCGCTTCTGGAACTCTGGAACTCTTCAGCATGCACTTCTGGAACTCTGGAACAACTGGAACACTGGAACTCTTCAGCATGCACTTCAGGAACTCTGGAACAACTGGAACAGTTCAGCATGCACATCAGGAACTCTGGAACAGTTCAGCATGCACATCAGGAACTCTGGAACTCTTCAGCATGCGCTTCTGGAACAATAGGAACAGTTCAGCATGCACTTCTGGAACAACAGGAACACTTCATTATGCACTTCTGGAACTCTGGAACTCTTCAGCATGCACTTCTGGAACTCTGGAACAACTGGAACTCTTCAGCATGCACTTCAGGAACTCTGGAACAACTGGAACAGTTCAGCATGCACATCAGGAACTCCGGAACTCTTCAGCATGTGCTTCTGGAACAACAGGAACAGTTCAGCATGCACTTCAGGAACTCTGGAATTCTTCAGCATGCACTTCTGGAACTCTGGAACTCTTCAGCATGCACTTCTGGAACTCTGGAACAACTGGAACTCTGGAACTCTTTAGCATGCACTTCTGGAACTCTGGAAGGACTGGAACTCTTCAGCATGCACATCTGGAACAACTGGAGCACTTCAGGAACTCTGGAACCACTGGAACTCTTCGGCATGCGCTTCTGGAACAACAGGAACGGTTCAGCATGCACTTCAGGGCCTCTGGAACTCTTCAGCATGCGGTTCTGGAACAACTGGAACACTGGAACACTGCAGCATGCACTTCTGGAACTCTTCAGTATGCTGGAACAACTGGAACACTTCAGCATGCACTTCAGGAACTCTGGAACACTTCAGCATGCGCTTCTGGAACTCTGGAACTCTTCAGCATGCACTTCTGGAACTCTGGAACAACTGGAACACTGGAACTCTTCAGCATGCACTTCAGGAACTCTGGAACAACTGGAACAGTTCAGCATGCACATCAGGAACTCTGGAACAGTTCAGCATGCACATCAGGAACTCTGGAACTCTTCAGCATGTGCTTCTGGAACAATAGGAACAGTTCAGCATGCACTTCTGGAACTCTGGAACTCTTCAGCATGCACTTCTGGAACTCTGAAACAACTGGAACACTGGAACTGTTCAGCATGCACTTCAGGAACTCTGGAACAACTGGAACAGTTCAGCGTGCACATCAGGAACTCTGGAACTCTTCAGTATGCGCTACTGGAACAAAAGGAACAGTTCAGCATGCACTTCTGGAACAACAGGAACACTTCAGCATGCACTTCTGGAACTCTGGAACTCTTCAGCATGCACTTCTGGAACTCTGGAACAACTGGAACTCTTCAGCATGCGCTTCTGGAACATCTGGAACTCTTCAGCATGCACTTCTGGAACCACTGGAACTCTTCAGCATGCACTTCTGAAACTCTGGAACTGTTCAGCATACACTTCTGGAACTCTGGAACACTTCAGCATGCACTTCTGGAACTCTGGAAGGACTGGAAGTCTGGAACTCTTCAGCATGAACTTCTGGAACCACAGGAACACTTCAGCATGCACTTCTGGAACAACTGGAACACTTCAGCATGCACTTCTGAAACTCTGGAACTGTTCAGCATACACTTCTGGAACTCTGGAACACTTCAGCATGCACTTCTGGAACTCTGGAAGGACTGGAAGTCTGGAACTCTGGAACACTTCAGCATGCACTTCTGGAACAACTGGAACACTTCAGCATGCACTTCTGGAACTCTGGAACTGTTCAGCATACACTTCTGGAACTCTGGAACACTTCAGCATGCACTTCTGGAACTCTGGAAGGACTGGAAGTCTGGAACTCTGGAACACTTCAGAATGCACTTCTGGAACAACTGGAACACTTCAGCATGCACTTCTGGAACTCTGGAACTGCTGGAACTCTTCAGCATGCACTTCTGGAACAACTGGAACACTTCAGCATGCACTTCTGGAACTCTGGAACAACTGGAACACTTCAGCATGCACTTCTGGAACTCTGGAAGGACTGGAAGTCTGGAACTCTTGAACTCTTCAGCATGCACTTCTGGAACCACAGGAACACTTCAGCATGCACTTCTGGAACAACTGAAACACTTCAGCATGCACTTCTGAAACTCTGGAACTGTTCAGCATACACTTCTGGAACTCTGGAACACTTCAGCATGCACTTCTGGAACTCTGGAAGGACTGGAAGTCTGGAACTCTGGAACACTTCAGCATGCACTTCTGGAACTCTGGAACAGCTGAAACTCTTCAGCATGCACTTCTGGAACAACTGGAACAC
The DNA here is from genome assembly GCA_037975125.1 of Latrodectus hesperus. Lineage (NCBI taxonomy): Eukaryota > Metazoa > Arthropoda > Arachnida > Araneae > Theridiidae > Latrodectus > Latrodectus hesperus. The sequence goes on along the minus strand of JAJQOW010000421.1, from coordinate 97,460 downwards.
TTCAGCATGCACTTCTGGAACTCTGGAACAACTGGAACACTTCAGCATGCACTTCTGGAACTCTGGAACAGCTGGAACTCTTCAGCATGCACTTCTGGAACAACTGAAACACTTCAGCATGCACTTCTGGAACTCTGGAACAACTGGAACTCTTCAGCATGCGCTTCTGGAACAACAGGAACACTTCAGCATGCACTTCTGGAACTCTGGAACTCTTCAACATGCACTTCTGGAACTCTGGAACAACTAAAACTCTTCAGCATGCACTTCTGGAACTCTGGAAGGATTGGAACTCTGGAACTCTTCAACATGCACTTCTGGAACATCTGGAACTCTTCAGCATGCACTTCTGGAACAACTGGAACTCTTCAGCATGCACTTCTGAAACTCTGGAACTGTTCAGCATACACTTCTAGAACTCTGGAACACTTCAGCATGCACTTCTGGAACTCTGGAAGGACTGGAAGTCTGGAACTCTGGAACTCTTCAGCATGCACTTCTGGAACCACAGGAACACTTCAGCATGCACTTCTGGAACAACTGGAACACTTCAGCATGCACTTCTGAAACTCTGGAACTGTTCAGCATATACTTCTGGAACTCTGGAACACTTCAGCATGCACTTCTGGAACTCTGGAAGGACTGGAAGTCTGGAACTCTGGAACACTTCAGCATGCACTTCTGGAACAACTGGAACACTTCAGCATGCACTTCTGGAACTCTGGAACAGCTGGAACTCTTCAGCATGCACTTCTGGAACAACTGGAACACTTCAGCATGCACTTCTGGAACACTGGAACAACTGGAACACTGTAACAACTGGAACACTTCAGCATGCACTTCTGGAACACTGTAACAGCTGGAACTCTTCAGCATGCACTTCTGGAACAACTGAAACACTTCAGCATGCACTTCTGGAACTCTGGAACAACTGGAACTCTTCAGCATGCGCTTCTGGAACAACAGGAACACTTCAGCATGCACTTCTGGAACTCTGGAAGGACTGGAACTCTGGAACTCTTCAACATGCACTTCTGGAACTCTGGAACAACTAAAACTCTTCAGCATGCACTTCTGGAACTCTGGAAGGACTGGAACTCTGGAACTCTTCAACATGCACTTCTGGAACATCTGGAACTCTTCAGCATGCACTTCTGGAACAACTGGAATGACTTGAACTCTTCAGCCTGAACTTCTGGAACAACAGGAACATTTCAGCATGCACTTCAGGAAATCTGGAGATCTGGAACTCTTCAGCATGCACTTCTGGAGCAACAGGAACAGTTCAGCATGCACTTCTGGAACAACAGGAACAGTTCAGCATGCACTTCTGGAACAACTGGAACACTTCAGCATGCGCTTCTGGAACAACTGGAAAACTTCAGCATGCGCTTCTGGAACAACTGGAACATTTCAGCATGCACTTCTGGAACTTAGGAACTCTTCAGTATGCTGGAACAACTGGAACACTTCAGCATGCACTTCAGGAACTCTGGAACACTTCAGCATGCACTTCAGGAACTTTGGAACTCCTCAGAATGCGCTTCTGGAACAACAGGAACAGTTCAGCATGCACTTCTGGAACTCTGGAACTCTTCAGCATGCACTTCTGGAACTCTGGAACTCTTCAGCATGCACTTCTAAAACTCTGGAACAACTGGAACTCTGGAACTCTTCAGCATGCACTTCTGGAACTCTGGAACACTTCAGCATGCACTTCTGGATTTCTGGAAGGACTGGAACTCTTCAGCATGCACATCTGGAACAACTGGAGCACTTCAGGAACTCTGGAACCACTGGAACTCTTCGGCATGCGCTTCTGGAACAACAGGAACAGTTCAGCATGCACTTCAGGAACTCTGGAACTCTTCAGCATGCACTTCAGGAACTCTGGAACTCTTCAGCATGCACTTCTGGAACTCTTCAGTATGCTGGAACAACTGGAACACTTCAGCATGCACTTCAGGAACTCTGGAACACTTCAGCATGCGCTTCTGGAACTCTGGAACTCTTCAGCATGCACTTCTGGAACTCTGGAACAACTGGAACACTGGAACTCTTCAGCATGCACTTCAGGAACTCTGGAACAACTGGAACAGTTCAGCATGCACATCAGGAACTCTGGAACAGTTCAGCATGCACATCAGGAACTCTGGAACTCTTCAGCATGCGCTTCTGGAACAACATGAACAGTTCAGCATGCACTTCTGGAACTCTGGAACTCTGGAACAACAGGAACACTGGAACTCTTCAGCATGCACTTCAGGAACTCTGGAACAACTGGAACAGTTCAGCATGCACATCAGGAACTCTGGAACTCTTCAGCATGCGCTTCTGGAACAACAGGAACAGTTCAGCATGCACTTCTGGAACAACAGGAACACTTCAGCATGCACTTCTGGAACTCTGGAACTCTTCAGCATGCACTTCTGGAACTCTGGAACAACTGGAACTCTTCAGCATGCACTTCAGGAACTCTGGAACAACTGGAACAGTTCAGCATGCACATCAGGAACTCCGGAACTCTTCAGCATGCGCTTCTGGAACAACAGGAACAGTTCAGCATGCACTTCAGGAACTCTGGAATTCTTCAGCATGCACTTCTGGAACTCTGGAACTCTTCAGCATGCACTTCTGGAACTCTGGAACAACTGGAACTCTGGAACTCTTCAGCATGCACTTCTGGAACTCTGGAAGGACTGGAACTCTTCAGCATGCACATCTGGAACAACTGGAGCACTTCAGGAACTCTGGAACCACTGGAACTCTTCGGCATGCGCTTCTGGAACAACAGGAACAGTTCAGCATGCACTTCAGGAACTCTGGAACTCTTCAGCATGCGGTTCTGGAACAACTGGAACACTGGAACTCTTCAGCATGCACTTCTGGAACTCTTCAGTATGCTGGAACAACTGGAACACTTCAGCATGCACTTCAGGAACTCTGGAACACTTCAGCATGCGCTTCTGGAACTCTGGAACTCTTCAGCATGCACTTCTGGAACTCTGGAACAACTGGAACACTGGAACTCTTCAGCATGCACTTCAGGAACTCTGGAACAACTGGAACTGTTCAGCATGCACTTCTGGAACTCTGGAACTCTTCAGCATGCATTTCTGGAACTCTGGAACAACTGGAACACTGGAACTCTTCAGCATGCACTTCAGGAACTCTGGAACAACTATAACAGTTTAGCATGCACATCAGGAACTCTGGAACTCTTCAGCATGCGCTACTGGAACAAAAGGAACAGTTTAGCATGACTTCTGGAACAACAGGAACACTTCAGCATGCACTTCTGGAACTCTGGAACTATTCAGCATGCACTTCTGGAACTCTGGAACAACTGGAACTCTTCAGCATGCACTTCAGGAACTCTGGAACAACTGGAACAGTTCAGCATGCACATCAGGAACTCTGGAACTCTTCAGCATGCGCTTCTGGAACAACAGGAACAGTTCAGCATGCACTTCAGGAACTCTGGAATTCTTCAGCATGCACTTCTGGAACTCTGGAACAACTGGAACACTGGAACTCTTCAGCATGCACTTCAGGAACTCTGGAACAACTGGAACAGTTCAGCATGCACATCAGGAACTCTGGAACTCTTCAGCATGCGCTTCAGGAACAACAGGAACAGTTCAGCATGCACTTCTGGAACAACTGGAACACTTCAGCATGCACTTCTGGAACTCTGGAACTCTTCAGCATGCACTTCTGGAACTCTGGAACAACTGGAACTCTTCAGCATGCACTTCAGGAACTCTGGAACAACTGGAACAGTTCAGCATGCACATCAGGAACTCCGGAACTCTTCAGCATGTGCTTCTGGAACAACAGGAACAGTTCAGCATGCACTTCAGGAACTCTGGAATTCTTCAGCATGCACTTCTGGAACTCTGGAACTCTTCAGCATGCACTTCTGGAACTCTGGAACAACTGGAACTCTGGAACTCTTTAGCATACACTTCTGGAACTCTGGAATTACTGGAACTCTTCAGCATGCACATCTGGAACAACTGGAGCACTTCAGGAACTCTGGAACCACTGGAACTCTTCGGCATGCGCTTATGGAACAACAGGAACGGTTCAGCATGCACTTCAGGGCCTCTGGAACTCTTCAGCATGCGGTTCTGGAACAACTGGAACACTGGAACTCTTCAGCATGCACTTCTGGAACTCTTCAGTATGCTGGAACAACTGGAACACTTCAGCATGCACTTCAGGAACTCTGGAACACTTCAGCATGCGCTTCTGGAACTCTGGAACTGTTCAGCATACACTTCTGGAACTCTGGAACACTTCAGCATGCACTTCTGGAACTCTGGAAGGACTGGAAGTCTGGAACTCTGGAACACTTCAGTATGCACTTCTGGAACAACTGGAACACTTCAGCATGCACTTCTGGAACAACTGGAACTCTTCAGCATGCACTTCTGAAACTCTGGAACTGTTCAGCATACACTTCTAGAACTCTGGAACACTTCAGCATGCACTTCTGGAACTCTGGAAGGACTGGAAGTCTGGAACTCTGGAACTCTTCAGCATGCACTTCTGGAACCACAGGAACACTTCAGCATGCACTTCTGGAACAACTGGAACACTTCAGCATGCACTTCTGAAACTCTGGAACTGTTCAGCATACACTTCTGGAACTCTGGAACACTTCAGCATGCACTTCTGGAACTCTGGAAGGACTGGAAGTCTGGAACTCTGGAACACTTCAGCATGCACTTCTGGAACAACTGGAACACTTCAGCATGCACTTCTGGAACTCTGGAACAGCTGGAACTCTTCAGCATGCACTTCTGGAACCACAGGAACACTTCAGCATGCACTTCTGGAACAACTGGAACACTTCAGCATGCACTTCTGAAACTCTGGAACTGTTCAGCATACACATCTGGAAATCTGGAACACTTCAGCATGCACTTCTGGAACTCTGGAAGGACTGGAAGTCTGGAACTCTGGAACACTTCAGCATGCACTTCTGGAACAACTGGAACACTTCAGCATGCACTTCTGGAACTCTGGAACAGCTGGAACTCTTCAGCATGCACTTCTGGAACAACTGGAACACTTCAGCATGCACTTCTGGAACACTGGAACAACTGGAACACTGGAACAACTGGAACACTTCAGCATGCACTTCTGGAACTCTGTAACAGCTGGAACTCTTCAGCATGCACTTCTGGAACAACTGAAACACTTCAGCATGCACTTCTGGAACTCTGGAACAACTGTAACTCTTCAGCATGCGCTTCTGGAACAACAGGAACACTTCAGCATGCACTTCTGGAACTGTGGAAGGACTGGAACTCTGGAACTCTTCAACATGCACTTCTGGAACTCTGGAACAACTAAAACTCTTCAGCATGCACTTCTGGAACTCTGGAAGGACTGGAACTCTGGAACTCTTCAACATGCACTTCTGGAACATCTGGAACTCTTCAGCATGCACTTCTGGAACAACTGGAATGACTGGAACTCTTCAGCCTGAACTTCTGGAACAACAGGAACATTTCAGCATGCACTTCAGGAAATCTGGAGATCTGGAACTCTTCAGCATGCACTTCTGGAGCAACAGGAACAGTTCAGCATGCACTTCTGGAACAACAGGAACAGTTCAGCATGCACTTCTGGAACAACTGGAACACTTCAGCATGCGCTTCTGGAACAACTGGAACACTTCAGCATGCGCTTCTGGAACAACTGGAACATTTCAGCATGCACTTCTGGAACTTAGGAACTCTTCAGCATGCACTTCTGGAACTCTTCAGTATGCTGGAACAACTGGAACACTTCAGCATGCACTTCAGGAACTCTGGAACACTTCAGCATGCACTTCAGGAACTTTGGAACAACTGGAACACTGGAACTCTTCAGCATGCACTTCAGGAACTCTGGAACAACTGGAACTGTTCAGCATGCACTTCTGGAACTCTGGAACTCTTCAGCATGCATTTCTGGAACTCTGGAACAACTGGAACACTGGAACTCTTCAGCATGCACTTCAGGAACTCTGGAACAACTATAACAGTTCAGCATGCACATCAGGAACTCTGGAACTCTTCAGCATGCGCTACTGGAACAAAAGGAACAGTTTAGCATGCACTTCTGGAACAACAGGAACACTTCAGCATGCACTTCTGGAACTCTGGAACTATTCAGCATGCACTTCTGGAACTCTGGAACAACTGGAACTCTTCAGCATGCACTTCAGGAACTCTGGAACAACTGGAACAGTTCAGCATGCACATCAGGAACTCTGGAACTCTTCAGCATGCGCTTCTGGAACAACAGGAACAGTTCAGCATGCACTTCAGGAACTCTGGAATTCTTCAGCATGCACTTCTGGAACTCTGGAACAACTGGAACACTGGAACTCTTCAGCATGCACTTCAGGAACTCTGGAACAACTGGAACAGCTCAGCATGCACATCAGGAACTCTGGAACTCTTCAGCATGCGCTTCAGGAACAACAGGAACAGTTCAGCATGCACTTCTGGAACAACTGGAACACTTCAGCATGCACTTCTGGAACTCTGGAACTCTTCAGCATGCACTTCTGGAACTCTGGAACAACTGGAACTCTTCAGCATGCACTTCAGGAACTCTGGAACAACTGGAACAGTTCAGCATGCACATCAGGAACTCCGGAACTCTTCAGCATGTGCTTCTGGAACAATAGGAACAGTTCAGCATGCACTTCAGGAACTCTGGAATTCTTCAGCATGCACTTCTGGAACTCTGGAACTCTTCAGCATGCACTTCTGGAACTCTGGAACAACTGGAACTCTGGAACTCTTTAGCATACACTTCTGGAACTCTGGAATTACTGGAACTCTTCAGCATGCACATCTGGAACAACTGGAGCACTTCAGGAACTCTGGAACCACTGGAACTCTTCGGCATGCGCTTCTGGAACTCTGGAACTCTTCAGCATGCACTTCTGGAACTCTGGAACAACTGGAACTCTTCAGCATGCACTTCAGGAACTCTGGAACAACTGGAACAGTTCAGCATGCACATCAGGAACTCTGGAACTCTTCAGCATGCGCTTCTGGAACAACAGGAACAGTTCAGCATGCACTTCAGGAACTCTGGAATTCTTCAGCATGCACTTCTGGAACTCTGGAACAACTGGAACACTGGAACTCTTCAGCATGCACTTCAGGAACTCTGGAACAACTGGAACAGTTCAGCATGCACATCAGGAACTCTGGAACTCTTCAGCATGCGCTTCTGGAACAACAGGAACAGTTCAGCATGCACTTCAGGATCTCTGGAACACTTCAGCATGCGCTTCTGGAATTCTGGAACTCTTCAGCATGCACTTCTGGAACTCTGGAACAACTGGAACACTGGAACTCTTCAGCATGCACTTCAGGAACTCTGGAACAACTGGAACAGCTCAGCATGCAAATCAGGAACTCTGGAACAGTTCAGCATGCACATCAGGAACTCTGGAACAGTTCAGCATGCACATCAGGAACTCTGGAACTCTTCAGCATGCGCTTCTGGAACAACAGGAACAGTTCAGCATGCACTTCTGGAACTCTGGAACTCTTCAGCATGCACTTCTGGAACTCTGGAACTCTTCAGCATGCACTTCTGGAACTCTGGAACAACTGGAACACCGGAACTCTTCAGCATGCACTTCAGGAACTCTGGAACAACTGGAACAGTTCAGCATGCACATCAGGAACTCTGGAACTCTTCAGCATGCGCTTCTGGAACAACAGGAACAGTTCAGCATGCACTTCTGGAACAACAGGAACACTTCAGCATGCACTTTTTGAACTCTGGAACAACTGGAACTCTTCAGCGTGCACTTCAGGAACTCTGGAACAACTGGAACAGTTCAGCATGTACATCAGGAACTCTGGAACTCTTCAGCTTGCGCTTCTGGAACAACAGGAACAGTTCAGCATGCACTTCAGGAACTCTGGAATTCTTCAGCATGCACTTCTGGAACTCTGGAACTCTTCAGCATGCACTTCTGGAACTCTGGAACAACTGGAATTCTGGAACTCTACAGCATGCACTTCTGGAACTCTGGAACAACTGGAACTCTGTAACTCTTCAGCATGCACTTCTGGAACTCTGGAACACTTCAGCATGCACTTCTGGAACTCTGGAAGGACGGGAACTCTTCAGCATGCACATCTGGAACAACTGGAGAACTTCAGGAACTCTGGAACCACTGGAACTCTTCGGCATGCGCTTCTGGAACAACAGGAACAGTTCAGCATGCACTTCAGTAACTCCGGAACTCTTCAGCATGCACTTCTGGAACTCTGGAACTCTTCAGCATGCGGTTCTGGAACAACTGGAACACTGGAACTCTTCAGCATGCACTTCAGGAACTCTGGAACACTTCAGCATGCGCTTCTGGAACTCTGGAACTCTTCAGCATGCACTTCTGGAACTCTGGAACAACTGGAACACTGGAACTCTTCAGCATGCACTTCAGGAACTCTGGAACAACTGGAACAGTTCAGCATGCACATCAGGAACTCTGGAACAGTTCAGCATGCACATCAGGTACTCTGGAACTCTTCAGCATGCGCTTCTGGAACAACAGGAACAGTTCAGCATGCACTTCTGGAACTCTGGAACTCTTCAGTATTCACTTCTGGAACTCTGGAACAACTGGAACACTGGAACTCTTCAGCATGCACTTCAGGAACTCTGGAACAACTGGAACAGTTCAGCATGCACATCAGGAACTCTGGAACTCTTCAGCATGCGCTTCTGGAACAACAGGAACAGTTCAGCATGCACTTCAGGATCTCTGGGACAACTGGAACTCTTCAGCATGCACTTCTGGAACTCTGTAACAGCTGGAACTCTTCAGCATGCACTTCTGGAACAACTGAAACACTTCAGCATGCACTTCTGGAAATCTGGAACAACTGGAACTCTTCAGCATGCGCTTCTGGAACAACAGGAACACTTCAGCATGCACTTCTGGAACTCTGGAAGGACTGGAACTCTGGAACTCTTCAACATGCACTTCTGGAACTCTGGAACAACTAAAACTCTTCAGCATGCACTTCTGGAACTCTGGAAGGACTGGAACTCTGGAACTCTTCAACATGCACATCTGGAACATCTGGAACTCTTCAGCATGCACTTCTGGAACAACTGGAGCACTTCAGGAACTCTGGAACCACTGGAACTCTTCGGCATGCGCTTCTGGAACAACAGGAACAGTTCAGCATGCACTTCAGGAACTCTGGAACTCTTCAGCATGCACTTCTGGAACTCTGGAACTCTTCAGCTTGCGGTTCTGGAACAACTGGAACACTGGAACTCTTCAGCATGCACTTCTGGAACTCTTCAGTATGCTGGAACAACTGGAACACTTCAGCATGCACTTCAGGAACTCTGGAACACTTCAGCATGCGCTTCTGGAACTCTGGAACTCTTCAGCATGCACTTCTGGAACTCTGGAACAACTGGAACACTAGAACTCTTCAGCATGCACTTCAGGAACTCTGGAACAACTGGAACAGTTCAGCATGCACATCAGGAACTCTGGAACAGTTCAGCATGCACATCAGGAACTCTGGAACTCTTCAGCATGCGCTTCTGGAACAACAGGAACAGTTCAGCATGCACTTCTGGAACTCTGGAACAACTGGAACACTGGAACTCTTCAGCATGCACTTCAGGAACTCTGGAACAACTGGAACAGTTCAGCATGCACATCAGGAACTCTGGAACTCTTCAGCATGCGCTTCTGGAACAACAGGAACAGTTCAGCATGCACTTCTGGAACAACAGGAACACTTCAGCATGCACTTCTGGAACTCTGGAACTCTTCAGCATGCACTTCTGGAACTCTGGAACAACTGGAACTCTTCAGCATGCACTTCAGGAACTCTGGAACAACTGGAACAGTTCAGCATGCACATCAGGAACTCCGGAACTCTTCAGCATGCGCTTCTGGAACAACAGGAACAGTTCAGCATGCACTTCAGGAACTCTGGAATTCTTCAGCATGCACTTCTGGAACTCTGGAACTCTTCAGCATGCACTTCTGGAACTCTGGAACTCTTCAGCATGCACTTCTGGAACTCTGGAAGGACTGGAACTCTTCAGCATGCATATCTGGAACAACTGGATCACTTCAGGAACTCTGGAACCACTGGAACTCTTCGGCATGCGCTTCTGGAACAAAAGGAACAGTTCAGCATGCACTTCAGGAACTCTGGAACTCTTCAGCATGCGGTTCTGGAACAACTGGAACACTGGAACTCTTCAGCATGCACTTCTTGAACTCTTCAGTATGCTGGAACAACTGGAACACTTCAGCATGCACTTCAGGAACTCTGGAACACTTCAGCATGCGCTTCTGGAACTCTTCAGCATGCACTTCTGGAACTCTGGAACAACTGGAACACTGGAACTCTTCAGCATGCACTTCAGGAACTCTGGAACAACTGGAACTGTTCAGCATGCACTTCTGGAACTCTGGAACTCTTCAGCATGCATTTCTGGAACTCTGGAACAACTGGAACACTGGAACTCTTCAGCATGCACTTCAGGAACTCTGGAACAACTATAACAGTTCAGCATGCACATCAGGAACTCTGGAACTCTTCAGCATGCGCTACTGGAACAAAAGGAACAGTTTAGCATGCACTTCTGGAACAACAGGAACACTTCAGCATGCACTTCTGGAACTCTGGAACTATTCAGCATGCACTTCTGGAACTCTGGAACAACTGGAACTCTTCAGCATGCACTTCAGGAACTCTGGAACAACTGGAACAGTTCAGCATGCACATCAGGAACTCTGGAACTCTTCAGCATGCGCTTCTGGAACAACAGGAACAGTTCAGCATGCACTTCAGGAACTCTGGAATTCTTCAGCATGCACTTCTGGAACTCTGGAACAACTGGAACACTGGAACTCTTCAGCATGCACTTCAGGAACTCTGGAACAACTGGAACAGTTCAGCATGCACATCAGGAACTCTGGAACTCTTCAGCATGCGCTTCAGGAACAACAGGAACAGTTCAGCATGCACTTCTGGAACAACTGGAACACTTCAGCATGCACTTCTGGAACTCTGGAACTCTTCAGCATGCACTTCTGGAACTCTGGAACAACTGGAACTCTTCAGCATGCACTTCAGGAACTCTGGAACAAATGGAACAGTTCAGCATGCACATCAGGAACTCCGGAACTCTTCAGCATGTGCTTCTGGAACAATAGGAACAGTTCAGCATGCACTTCAGGAACTCTGGAATTCTTCAGCATGCACTTCTGGAACTCTGGAACTCTTCAGCATGCACTTTCTGAACTCTGGAACAACTGGAACTCTGGAACTCTTTAGCATACACTTCTGGAACTCTGGAATTACTGGAACTCTTCAGCATGCACATCTGGAACAACTGGAGCACTTCAGGAACTCTGGAACCACTGGAACTCTTCGGCATGCGCTTCTGGAACTCTGGAACTCTTCAGCATGCACTTCTGGAACTCTGGAACAACTGGAACTCTTCAGCATGCACTTCAGGAACTCTGGAACAACTGGAACAGTTCAGCATGCACATCAGGAACTCTGGAACTCTTCAGCATGCGCTTCTGGAACAACAGGAACAGTTCAGCATGCACTTCAGGAACTCTGGAATTCTTCAGCATGCACTTCTGGAACTCTGGAACAACTGGAACACTGGAACTCTTCAGCATGCACTTCAGGAACTCTGGAACAACTGGAACAGTTCAGCATACACATCAGGAACTCTGGAACTCTTCAGCATGCGCTTCTGGAACAACAGGAACAGTTCAGCATGCACTTCAGGATCTCTGGAACACTTCAGCATGCGCTTCTGGAACTCTGGAACTCTTCAGCATGCACTTCTGGAACTCTGGAACAACTGGAACACTGGAACTCTTCAGCATGCACTTCAGGAACTCTGGAACAACTGGAACAGCTCAGCATGCACATCAGGAACTCTGGAACAGTTCAGCATGCACATCAGGAACTCTATAACAGTTCAGCATGCACATCAGGAACTCTGGAACTCTTCAGCATGCGCTTCTGGAACAACAGGAACAGTTCAGCATGCACTTCTGGAACTCTGGAACTCTTCAGCATGCACTTCTGGAACTCTGGAACTCTTCAGCATGCACTTCTGGAACTCTGGAACAACTGGAACACCGGAACTCTTCAGCATGCACTTCAGGAACTCTGGAACAACTGGAACAGTTCAGCATGCACATCAGGAACTCTGGAACTCTTCAGCATGCGCTTCTGGAACAACAGGAACAGTTCAGCATGCACTTCTGGAACAACAGGAACACTTCAGCATGCACTTTTTGAACTCTGGAACAACTGGAACTCTTCAGCGTGCACTTCAGGAACTCTGGAACAACTGGAACAGTTCAGCATGTACATCAGGAACTCTGGAACTCTTCAGCTTGCGCTTCTGGAACAACAGGAACAGTTCAGCATGCACTTCAGGAACTCTGGAATTCTTCAGCATGCACTTCTGGAACTCTGGAACTCTTCAGCATGCACTTCTGGAACTCTGGAACAACTGGAATTCTGGAACTCTACAGCATGCACTTCTGGAACTCTGGAACAACTGGAACTCTGTAACTCTTCATCATGCACTTCTGGAACTCTGGAACACTTCAGCATGCACTTCTGGAACTCTGGAAGGACGGGAACTCTTCAGCATGCACATCTGGAACAACTGGAGAACTTCAGGAACTCTGGAACCACTGGAACTCTTCGGCATGCGCTTCTGGAACAACAGGAACAGTTCAGCATGCACTTCAGTAACTCCGGAACTCTTCAGCATGCACTTCTGGAACTCTGGAACTCTTCAGAATGCGGTTCTGGAACAACTGGAACACTGGAACTCTTCAGCATGCACTTCAGGAACTCTGGAACACTTCAGCATGCGCTTCTGGAACTCTGGAACTCTTCAGCATGCACTTCTGGAACTCTGGAACAACTGGAACACTGGAACTCTTCAGCATGCACTTCAGGAACTCTGGAACAACTGGAACAGTTCAGCATGCACATCAGGAACTCTGGAACAGTTCAGCATGCACATCAGGTACTCTGGAACTCTTCAGCATGCGCTTCTGGAACAACAGGAACAGTTCAGCATGCACTTCTGGAACTCTGGAACTCTTCAGTATTCACTTCTGGAACTCTGGAACAACTGGGACACTGGAACTCTTCAGCATGCACTTCAGGAACTCTGGAACAACTGGAACAGCTCAGCATGCACATCAGGAACTCTGGAACAGTTCAGCATGCACATCAGGAACTCTGGAACAGTTCAGCATGCACATCAGGAACTCTGGAACTCTTCAGCATGCGCTTCTGGAACAACAGGAACAGTTCAGCATGCACTTCTGGAACTCTGGAACTCTTCAGCATGCACTTCTGGAACTCTGGAACTCTTCAGCATGCACTTCTGGAACTCTGGAACAACTGGAACACCGGAACTCTTCAGCATGCACTTCAGGAACTCTGGAACAACTGGAACAGTTCAGCATGCACATCAGGAACTCTGGAACTCTTCAGCATGCGCTTCTGGAACAACAGGAACAGTTCAGCATGCACTTCTGGAACAACAGGAACACTTCAGCATGCACTTTTTGAACTCTGGAACAACTGGAACTCTTCAGCGTGCACTTCAGGAACTCTGGAACAACTGGAACAGTTCAGCATGTACATCAGGAACTCTGGAACTCTTCAGCTTGCGCTTCTGGAACAACAGGAACAGTTCAGCATGCACTTCAGGAACTCTGGAATTCTTCAGCATGCACTTCTGGAACTCTGGAACTCTTCAGCATGCACTTCTGGAACTCTGGAACAACTGGAATTCTGGAACTCTACAGCATGCACTTCTGGAACTCTGGAACAACTGGAACTCTGTAACTCTTCATCATGCACTTCTGGAACTCTGGAACACTTCAGCATGCACTTCTGGAACTCTGGAAGGACGGGAACTCTTCAGCATGCACATCTGGAACAACTGGAGAACTTCAGGAACTCTGGAACCACTGGAACTCTTCGGCATGCGCTTCTGGAACAACAGGAACAGTTCAGCATGCACTTCAGTAACTCCGGAACTCTTCAGCATGCACTTCTGGAACTCTGGAACTCTTCAGCATGCGGTTCTGGAACAACTGGAACACTGGAACTCTTCAGCATGCACTTCAGGAACTCTGGAACACTTCAGCATGCGCTTCTGGAACTCTGGAACTCTTCAGCATGCACTTCTGGAACTCTGGAACAACTGGAACACTGGAACTCTTCAGCATGCACTTCAGGAACTCTGGAACAACTGGAACAGTTCAGCATGCACATCAGGAACTCTGGAACAGTTCAGCATGCACATCAGGTACTCTGGAACTCTTCAGCATGCGCTTCTGGAACAACAGGAACAGTTCAGCATGCACTTCTGGAACTCTGGAACTCTTCAGTATTCACTTCTGGAACTCTGGAACAACTGGAACACTGGAACTCTTCAGCATGCACTTTAGGAACTCTGGAACAACTGGAACAGTTCAGCATGCACATCAGGAACTCTGGAACTCTTCAGCATGCGCTTCTGGAACAACAGGAACAGTTCAGCATGCACTTCAGGATCTCTGGGACAACTGGAACTCTTCAGCATGCACTTCTGGAACTCTGTAACAGCTGGAACTCTTCAGCATGCACTTCTGGAACAACTGAAACACTTCAGCATGCACTTCTGGAAATCTGGAACAACTGGAACTCTTCAGCATGCGCTTCTGGAACAACAGGAACACTTCAGCAAGCACTTCTGGAACTCTGGAAGGACTGGAACTCTGGAACTCTTCAACATGCACTTCTGGAACTCTGGAACAACTAAAACTCTTCAGCATGCACTTCTGGAACTCTGGAAGGACTGGAACTCTGGAACTCTTCAACATGCACATCTGGAACATCTGGAACTCTTCAGCATGCACTTCTGGAACAACTGGAAAGACTGGAACTCTTCAGCCTGAACTTCTGGAACAAAAGGAACATTTCAGCATGCACTTCAGGAAATCTGGAGATCTGGAACTCTTCAGCATGCACTTCTGGAGCAACAGGAACAGTTCAGCATGCACTTCTGGAACAGCAGGAACAGTTCAGCATGCACTTCTGGAACAACTGCAACACTTCAGCATGCGCTTCTGGAACAACTGGAACACTTCAGCATGCGCTTCTGGAACAACTGGAACATTTCAGCATGCACTTCTGGAACTTAGGAACTCTTCAGCATGCACTTCTGGAACTCTTCAGTATGCTGGAACAACTGGAACACTTCAGCATGCACTTCAGGAACTTTGGAACTCCTCAGAATGCGCTTCTGGAACAACAGGAACAGTTCAGCATGCACTTCTTGAACTCTGGAACTCTTCAGCATGCACTTCTGGAACTCTGGAACAACTGGAACTCTGGAACTCTTCAGCATGCACTTCTGGAACTCTGGAACACTTCAGCATGCACTTCTGGAGCTCTGGAAGGACTGGAACTCTTCAGCATGCACATCTGGAACAACTGGAGCACTTCAGGAACTCTGGAACCACTGGAACTCTTCGGCATGCGCTTCTGGAACAAAAGGAACAGTTCAGCATGCACTTCAGGAACTCTGGAACTCTTCAGCATGCACTTCTGGAACTCTGGAACTCTTCAGCATGCGGTTCTGGAACAACTGGAACACTGGAACTCTTCAGCATGCACTTCTGGAACTCGTCAGTATGCTGGAACAACTGGAACACTTCAGCATGCACTTCAGGAACTCTGGAACACTTCAGCATGCGCTTCTGGAATTCTGGAACTCTTCAGCATGCACTTCTGGAACTCTGGAACAACTGGAACATTGGAACTCTTCAGCATGCACTTCAGGAACTCTGGAACAACTGGAACAGTTCAGCATGCACATCAGGAACTCTGGAACAGTTCAGCATGCACATCAGGAACTCTGGAACTCTTCAGCATGCGCTTCTGGAACAACAGGAACAGTTCAGCATGCACTTCTGGAACTCTGGAACTCTTCAGCATGCATTTCTGGAACTCTGGAACAACTGGAACACTGGAACTCTTCAGCATGCACTTCAGGAACTCTGGAACAACTGGAACAGTTCAGCATGCACATCAGGAACTCTGGAACTCTTCAGCATGCGTTTCTGGAACAACAGGAACAGTTCAGCATGCACTTCTGGAACAACAGGAACACTTCAGCATGCATTCTGGAACTCTGGAACTCTTCAGCATGCACTTCTGGAATTCTGGAACAACTGGAACTCTTCAGCATACACTTCAGGAACTCTGGAACAACTGGAACAGTTCAGCATGCACATCAGGAACTCCGGAACTCTTCAGCATGCGCTTCTGGAACAACAGGAAGAGTTCAGCATGCACTTCAGGAACTCTGGAATTCTTCAGCATGCACTTCTGGAACTCTGGAACTCTTCAGCCATGCACTTCTGGAACTCTGGAACAACTGGAACTCTGGAACTCTTCAGCATGCACTTCTGGAACTCTGGAACAACTGGAACTCTGGAACTCTTCAGCATGCACTTCTGGAACTCTGGAAGGACTGGAACTCTTCAGCATGCACATCTGGAACAACTGGAGCACTTCAGGAACTCTGGAACCACTGGAACTCTTCGGCATGCGCTTCTGGAACAACAGGAACAGTTCAGCATGCACTTCAGGAACTCTGGAACTCTTCAGCATGCGGTTCTGGAACAACTGGAACACTGGAACTCTTCAGCATGCACTTCTGGAACTCTTCAGTATGCTGGAACAACTGGAACACTTCAGCATGCACTTCAGGAACTCTGGAACACGTCAGCATGCGCTTCTGGAACTCTGGAACTCTTCAACATGCACTTCTGGAACTCTGGAACAACTAAAACTCTTCAGCATGCACTTCAGGAACTCTGGAACAACTGGAACAGTTCAGCATGCACATCAGGAACTCTGGAACTCTTCAGCATGCGCTTCTGGAACAACAGGAACAGTTCAGCATGCACATCAGGAACTCTGGAACTCTTCAGCATGCGCTTCTGGAACAACAGGAACAGTTCAGCATGCACTTCTGGAACTCTGGAACTCTTCAGCATGCACTTCTGGAACTCTGGATCAACTGGAACACTGGAACTCTTCAGCATGCACTTCAGGAACTCTTCAGCATGCGCTACTGGAACAAAAGGAACAGTTCAGCATGCACTTCTGGAACAACAGGAACACTTCAGCATGCACTTCTGGAACTCTGGAACTCTTCAGCATGCACTTCTGGAACTCTGGAACAACTGGAACTCTTCAGCATGCACTTCAGGAACTCTGGAACAACTGGAACAGTTCAGCATGCACATCAGGAACTGTGGAACTCTTCAGCATGCGCTTCTGGAACAACAGGAACAGTTCAGGATGCCCTTCAGGAACTCTGGAATTCTTCAGCATGCACTTCTGGAACTCTGGAACAACTGGAACACTGGAACTCTTCAGCATGCACTTCAGGAACTCTGGAACAACTGGAACAGTTCAGCATGCACATCAGGAACTCTGGAACTCTTCAGCATGCGCTTCTGGAACAACAGGAACAGTTCAGCTTGCACTTCTGGAACAACTGGAACACTTCAGCATGCACTTCTGGACCTCTGGAACTCTTCAGCATGCACTTCTGGAACTCTGGAACAACTGGAACACTGGAACTCTTCAGCATGCACTTCAGGAACTCTGGAACAACTGGAACAGTTCAGCATGCACTTCAGGAACTCTGGAACTCTTCAGCATGCACTTCTGGGACTCTGGAACAACTGGAACTCTTAAGCATAAGCTTCCGGAACAACTGGAACACTTCAGCATGCACTTCTGGAACAACTGGAACACTTCAGCATGCACTTCTGGAACAACTGGAACACCTCAGCATGCACTTCTGGAACAACTGGAACACTTCAGCATGCACTTCTGGAACAACTGAAACACTTCAGCATGCACTTCTGGAACAACTGGAACACTTCAGCATGCACTTCTGGAACAACTGGAACACTTGAGCATGCACTTCTGGAACAACAGGAACAGTTCAGCATGCACTTCTGGAACAACAGGAACAGTTCAGCATGCACTTCTGGAACAACTGCACACTTCAGCATGCGCTTCTGGAACAACTGGAACACTTCAGCATGCATTTCTGGAACAACTGGAACATTTCAGCATGCACTTCTGGAACTTAGGAACTCTTCAGCATGCACTTCTGGAACTTAGGAACTCTTCAGCATGCACTTCTGGAACTCTTCAGTATGCTGGAACAACTGGAACACTTCAGCATGCACTTCAGGAACTTTGGAACTCCTCAGAATGCGCTTCTGGAACAACAGGAACAGTTCAGCATGCACTTCTGGAACTCTGGAACTCTTCAGCATGCACTTCTGGAACTCTGGAACAACTGGAACTCTGGAACTCTTCAGCATGCACTTCTGGAACTCTGGAACACTTCAGCATTCACTTCTGAAACTCTGGAAGGACTGGAACTCTTCAGCATGCACATCTGGAACAACTGGAGCACTTCAGGAACTCTGGAACCACTGGAACTCTTCGGCATGCGCTTCTGGAACAAAAGGAACAGTTCAGCTTGCACTTCAGGAATTCTGGAACTCTTCAGCATGCACTTCTGGAACTCTGGAACTCTTCAGCATGCGGTTCTGGAACAACTGGAACACTGGAACTCTTCAGCATGCACTTCTGGAACTCGTCAGTATGCTGGAACAACTGGAACACTTCAGCATGCACTTCAGGAACTCTGGAACACTTCAGCATGCGCTTCTGGAATTCTGGAACTCTTCAGCATGCACTTCTGAAACTCTGGAACAACTGGAACACTGGAACTCTCCAGCATGCACTTCAGGAACTCTGGAACAACTGGAACAGTTCAGCATGCACATCAGGAACTCTGGAACAGTTCAGCATGCACATCAGGAACTCTGGAACAGTTCAGCATGCACGTCAGGAACTCTGGAACTCTTCAGCATGCGCTTCTGGAACAAGAGGAACAGTTCAGCATGCACTTCTGGAACTCTGGAACTCTTCAGCATGCACTTCTGGAACTCTGGAACAACTGGAACACTGGAACTCTTCAGCATGCACTTCAGGAACAACAGGAACACTTCAGCATGCATTCTGGAACTCTGGAACTCTTCAGCATGCACTTCTGGAACTCTGGAACAACTGGAACTCTTCAGCATGCACTTCAGGAACTCTGGAACAACTGGAACAGTTCAGCATGCACATCAGGAACTCTGGAACTCTTCAGCATGCGCTTCTGGAACAACAGGAACAGTTCAGCATGCACTTCTGGAACAACAGGAACACTTCAGCATGCATTCTGGAACTCTGGAACTCTTCAGCATGTACTTCTGGAACTCTGGAACAACTGGAACTCTTCAGCATGCACTTCAGGAACTCTGGAACAACTGGAACAGTTCAGCATGCACATCAGGAACTCCGGAACTCTTCAGCATGCGCTTCTGGAACAACAGGAACAGTTCAGCATGCACTTCAGGAACTCTGGAATTCTTCAGCATGCACTTCTGGAACTCTGGAACTCTTCAGCATGCACTTCTGGAACTCTGGAACAACTGGAACTCTGGAACTCTTCAGCATGCACTTCTGGAACTCTGGAACAACTGGAACTCTGGAACTCTACAGCATGCACTTCTGGAACATTGGAAGGACTGGAACTCTTCAGCATGCACATCTGGAACAACTGGAGCACTTCAGGAACTCTGGAACCATTGGAACTCTTCGGACTGCGCTTCTGGAACAACAGGAACAGTTCAGCATGCACTTCAGGAACTCTGGAACTCTTCAGCATGCGGTTCTGGAACAACTGGAACACTGGAACTCTTCAGCATGCACTTCTGGAACTCTGGAACACTTCAGCATGCGCTTCTGGAACTCTGGAACTCTTCAGCATGCACTTCTGGAACTCTGGAAGGACTGGAACTCTGGAACTCTTCAACATGCACTTCTGGAACTCTGGAACAACTAAAACTCTTCAGCATGCACTTCAGGAACTCTGGAACAACTGGAACAGTTCAGCATGCACATCAGGAACTCTGGAACTCTTCAGCATGCGCTTCTGGAACAACAGGAACAGTTCAGCATGCACATCAGGAACTCTGGAACTCTTCAGCATGCACTTCTGGAACTCTGGAACAACTGGAACACTGGAACTCTTCAGCATGCACTTCAGGAACTCTGGAACAACTGGAACAGTTCAGCATGCACATCAGGAACTCTTCAGCATGCGCTACTGGAACAAAAGGAACAGTTCAGCATGCACTTCCTGAACTCTGGAATTCTTCAGCATGCACTTCTGGAACTCTGGAACTCTTCAGCATGCACTTCTGGAACTCTGGAACAACTGGAACTCTGGAACTCTTCAGCATGCACTTCTGGAACTCTGGAACTCTTCAGCATGCACTTCTGGAACTCTGGAAGGACTGGAACTCTTCAGCATGCACATCTGGAACAACTGGAGCACTTCAGGAACTCTGGAACCACTGGAACTCTTCGGCATGCGCTTCTGGAACAACAGGAACAGTTCAGCATGCACTTCAGGAACTCTGGAACTCTTCAGCATGCGGTTCTGGAACAACTGGAACACTGGAACTCTTCAGCATGCACTTCTGGAACTCTTCAGTATGCTGGAACAACTGGAACACTTCAGCATGCACTTCAGGAACTCTGGAACACTTCAGCATGCGCTTCTGGAACTCTGGAACTCTTCAACATGCACTTCTGGAACTCTGGAACAACTAAAACTCTTCAGCATGCACTTCAGGAACTCTGGAACAACTGGAGCAGTTCAGCATGCACATCAGGAACTCTGGAACTCTTCAGCATGCGCTTCTGGAACAACAGGAACAGTTCAGCATGCACATCAGGAACTCTGGAACTCTTCAGCATGCGCTTCTGGAACAACAGGAACAGTTCAGCATGCACTTCTGGAACTCTGGAACTCTTCAGCATGCACTTCTGGAACTCTGGAACAACTGGAACACTGGAACTCTTCAGCATGCACTTCAGGAACTCTTCAGCATGCGCTACTGGAACAAAAGGAACAGTTCAGCATGCACTTCTGGAACAACAGGAACACTTCAGCATGCACTTCTGGAACTCTGGAACTCTTCAGCATGCACTTCTGGAACACTGGAACAACTGGAACTCTTCAGCATGCACTTCAGGAACTCTGGAACAACTGGAACAGTTCAGCATGCACATCAGGAACTATGGAACTCTTCAGCATGCGCTTCTGGAACAACAGGAACAGTTCAGCATGCCCTTCAGGAACTCTGGAATTCTTCAGCATGCACTTCTGGAACTCTGGAACAACTGGAACACTGGAACTCTCCAGCATGCACTTCAGGAACTCTGGAACAACTAAAACTCTTCAGCATGCACTTCAGGAACTCTGGAACAACTGGAACAGTTCAGCATGCACATCAGGAACTCTGGAACTCTTCAGCATGCGCTTCTGGAACAACAGGAACAGTTCAGCATGCACATCAGGAACTCTGGAACTCTTCAGCATGCGCTTCTGGAACAACAGGAACAGTTCAGCATGCACTTCTGGAACTCTGGAACTCTTCAGCATGCACTTCTGGAACTCTGGAACAACTGGAACACTGGAACTCTTCAGCATGCACTTCAGGAACTCTGGAACAACTGGAACAGTTCAGCATGCACATCAGGAACTCTTCAGCATGCGCTACTGGAACAAAAGGAACAGTTCAGCATGCACTTCTGGAACTCTGGAACTCTTCAGCATGCACTTCTGGAACTCTGGAATTCTTCAGCATGCACTTCTGGAACTCTGGAACTCTTCAGCATGCACTTCTGGAACTCTGGAACAACTGGAACTCTGGAACTCTTCAGCATGCACTTCTGGAACTCTGGAACAACTGGAACTCTTCAGCATGCACTTCTGGAACTCTGGAAGGACTGGAACTCTTCAGCATGCACATCTGGAACAACTGGAGCACTTCAGGAACTCTGGAACCACTGGAACTCTTCGGCATGCGCTTCTGGAACAACACGAACAGTTCAGCATGCACTTCAGGAACTCTGGAACTCTTCAGCATGCGGTTCTGGAACAACTGGAACACTGGAACTCTTCAGCATGCACTTCTGGAACTCTTCAGTATGCTGGAACAACTGGAACACTTCAGCATGCACTTCAGGAACTCTGGAACACTTCAGCATGCGCTTCTGGAACTCTGGAACAACTAAAACTCTTCAGCATGCACTTCAGGAACTCTGGAACAACTGGAACAGTTCAGCATGCACATCAGGAACTCTGGAACTCTTCAGCATGCGCTTCTGGAACAACAGGAACAGTTCAGCATGCACATGAGGAACTCTGGAACTCTTCAGCATGCGCTTCTGGAACAACAGGAACAGTTCAGCATGCACTTCTGGAACTCTGGAACTCTTCAGCATGCACTTCTGGAACTCTGGAATAACTGGAACACTGGAACTCTTCAGCATGCACTTCAGGAACTCTTCAGCATGCGCTACTGGAACAAAAGGAACAGTTCAGCATGCACTTCTGGAACAACAGGAACACTTCAGCATGCACTTCTGGAACTCTGGAACTCTTCAGCATGCACTTCTGGAACTCTGGAACAACTGGAACTCTTCAGCATGCACTTCAGGAACTCTGGAACAACTGGAACAGTTCAGCATGCACATCAGGAACTATGGAACTCTTCAGCATGCGCTTCTGGAACAACAGGAACAGTTCAGCATGCCCTTCAGGAACTCTGGAATTCTTCAGCATGCACTTCTGGAACTCTGGAACAACTGGAACACTGGAACTCTTCAGCATGCACTTCAGGAACTCTGGAATAACTGGAACAGTTCAGCATGCACATCAGGAACTCTGGAACTCTTCAGCATGCGCTTCTGGAACAACAGGAACAGTTCAGCATGCACTTCTGGAACAACTGGAACACTTCAGCATGCACTTCTGGACCTCTGGAACTCTTCAGCATGCACTTCTGGAACTCTGGAACAACTGGAACACTGGAACTCTTCAGCATGCGCTTCTGGAACAACAGGAACAGTTCAGCATGCACTTCTGGAACAACTGGAACACTTCAGCATGCACTTCTGGACCTCTGGAACTCTTCAGCATGCACTTCTGGAACTCTGGAACAACTGGAACACTGGAACTCTTCAGCATGCACTTCAGGAACTCTGGAACAACTGGAACACTGGAACTCTTCAGCATGCACTTCAGGAACTCTGGAACAACTGGAACAGTTCAGCATGCACTTCAGGAACTCTGGAACTCTTCAGCATGCACTTCTGGAACTCTGGAACAACTGGAACTCTTAAGCATAAGCTTCCGGAACAACTGGAACACTTCAGCATGCACTTCTGGAACAACTGGAACACTTCAGCATGCACTTCTGGAACAACTGGAACACTTCAGCATGCACTTCTGGAACAACTGGAACACTTCAGCATGCACTTCTGGAACAACTGAAACACTTCAGCATGCACTTCTGGAACAACTGGAACACTTCAGCATGCACTTCTGGAACAACTGGAACACTTGAGCATGCACTTCTGGAACAACAGGAACAGTTCAGCATGCACTTCTGGAACAACAGGAACAGTTCAGCATGCACTTCTAGAACAACTGCACACTTCAGCATGCGCTTCTGGAACAACTGGAACACTTCAGCATGCGCTTCTGGAACAACTGGAACATTTCAGCATGCACTTCTGGAACTTAGGAACTCTTCAGCATGCACTTCTGGAACTCTTCAGTATGCTGGAACAACTGGAACACTTCAGCATGCACTTCAGGAACTTTGGAACTCCTCAGAAAGCGCTTCTGGAACAACAGGAACAGTTCAGCATGCACTTCTGGAACTCTGGAACTCTTCAGCATGCACTTCTGGAACTCTGGAACAACTGGAACTCTGGAACTCTTCAGCATGCACTTCTGGAACTCTGGAACACTTCAGCATGCACTTCTGAAACTCTGGAAGGACTGGAACTCTTCAGCATGCACATCTGGAACAACTGGAGCACTTCAGGAACTCTGGAACCACTGGAACTCTTCGGCATGCGCTTCTGGAACAAAAGGAACAGTTCAGCATGCACTTCAGGAACTCTGGAACTCTTCAGCATGCACTTCTGGAACTCTGGAACTCTTCAGCATGCGGTTCTGGAACAACTGGAACACTGGAACTCTTCAGCATGCACTTCTGGAACTCGTCAGTATGCTGGAACAACTGGAACACTTCAGCATGCACTTCAGGAACTCTGGAACACTTCAGCATGCGCTTCTGGAATTCTGGAACTCTTCAGCATGCACTTCTGGAACTCTGGAACAACTGGAACACTGGAACTCTCCAGCATGCACTTCAGGAACTCTGGAACAACTGGAACAGTTCAGCATGCACATCAGGAACTCTGGAACAGTTCAGCATGCACATCAGGAACTCTGGAACAGTTCAGCATGCACATCAGGAACTCTGGAACTCTTCAGCATGCGCTTCTGGAACAACAGGAACAGTTCAGCATGCACTTCTGGAACTCTGGAACTCTTCAGCATGCACTTCTGGAACAACTGGAACACTGGAACTCTTCAGCATGCACTTCAGGAACAACAGGAACACTTCAGCATGCATTCTGGAACTCTGGAACTCTTCAGCATGCACTTCTGGAACTCTGGAACAACTGGAACTCTTCAGCATGCACTTCAGGAACTCTGGAACAACTGGAACAGTTCAGCATGCACATCAGGAACTCTGGAACTCTTCAGCATGCGCTTCTGGAACAACAGGAACAGTTCAGCATGCACTTCTGGAACAACAGGAACACTTCAGCATGCATTCTGGAACTCTGGAACTCTTCAGCATGCACTTCTGGAACTCTGGAACAACTGGAACTCTTCAGCATGCACTTCAGGAACTCTGGAACAACTGGAACAGTTCAGCATGCACATCAGGAACTCCGGAACTCTTCAGCATGCGCTTCTGGAACAACAGGAACAGTTCAGCATGCACTTCAGGAACTCTGGAATTCTTCAGCATGCACTTCTGGAACTCTGGAACTCTTCAGCATGCACTTCTGGAACTCTGGAACAACTGGAACTCTGGAACTCTTCAGCATGCACTTCTGGAACTCTGGAACAACTGGAACTCTGGAACTCTACAGCATGCACTTCTGGAACATTGGAAGGACTGGAACTCTTCAGCATGCACATCTGGAACAACTGGAGCACTTCAGGAACTCTGGAACCACTGGAACTCTTCGGACTGCGCTTCTGGAACAACAGGAACAGTTCAGCATGCACTTCAGGAACTCTGGAACTCTTCAGCATGCGGTTCTGGAACAACTGGAACACTGGAACTCTTCAGCATGCACTTCTGGAACTCTTCAGTATGCTGGAACAACTGGAACACTTCAGCATGCACTTCAGGAACTCTGGAACTCTTCAGCATGCACTTCTGGAACTCTGGAAGGACTGGAATTCTGGAACTCTTCAACATGCACTTCTGGAACTCTGGAACAACTAAAACTCTTCAGCATGCACTTCAGGAACTCTGGAACAACTGGAACAGTTCAGCATGCACATCAGGAACTCTGGAACTCTTCAGCATGCGCTTCTGGAACAACAGGAACAGTTCAGCATGCACATCAGGAACTCTGGAACTCTTCAGCATGCGCTTCTGGAACAACAGGAACAGTTCAGCATGCACTTCTGGAACTCTGGAACTCTTCAGCATGCACTTCTGGAACTCTGGAACAACTGGAACACTGGAACTCTTCAGCATGCACTTCAGGAACTCTGGAACAACTGGAACAGTTCAGCATGCACATCAGGAACTCTTCAGCATGCGCTACTGGAACAAAAGGAACAGTTCAGCATGCACTTCTGGAACAACAGGAACACTTCAGCATGCACTTCTGGAACTCTGGAACTCTTCAGCATGCACTTCTGGAACTCTGGAACAACTGGAACTCTTCAGCATGCACTTCAGGAACTCTGGAACAACTGGAACAGTTCAGCATGCACATCAGGAACTATGGAACTCTTCAGCATGCGCTTCTGGAACAACAGGAACAGTTCAGCATGCCCTTCAGGAACTCTGGAATTCTTCAGCATGCACTTCTGGAACTCTGGAACAACTGGAACACTGGAACTCTTCAGCATGCACTTCAGGAACTCTGGAACAACTGGAACAGTTCAGCATGCACATCAGGAACTTTGGAACTCTTCAGCATGCGCTTCTGGAACAACAGGAACAGTTCAGCATGCACTTCTTGAACAACTGGAACACTTCAGCATGCACTTCTGGAACTCTGGAACTCTTCAGCATGCACTTCTGGAACTCTGGAACTCTTCAGCATGCACTTCTGGAACTCTGGAACAACTGGAACACTGGAACTCTTCAGCATGCACTTCAGGAACTCTGGAACAACTGGAACAGTTCAGCATGCACATCAGGAACTCTGGAACTCTTCAGCATTCGCTTCTGGAACAACAGGAACAGTTCAGCATGCACTTCAGGAACTCTGGAACTCTTCAGCATGCACTTCTGGAACTCTGGAACAACTGGAACACTGGAATTCTTCAGCATGCACTTCAGGAACTCTGGAACAACTGGAACAGTTCAGCATGCACATCAGGAACTCTGGAACTCTTCAGCATGCGCTTCTGGAACAACAGGAACGGTTCAGCATGCACATCAGGAACTCTGGAACTCTTCAGCATGCGCTTCTGGAACAACAGGAACAGTTCAGCATGCACTTCTGGAACTCTGGAACTCTTCAGCATGCACTTCTGGAACTCTGGAACAACTGGAACACTGGAACTCTTCAGCATGCACTTCAGGAACTCTGGAACAACTGGAACAGTTCAGCATGCACATCAGGAACTCTTCAGCATGCGCTACTGGAACAAAAGGAACAGTTCAGCATGCACTTCAGGAACTCTGGAATTCTTCAGCATGCACTTCTGGAACTCTGGAACTCTTCAGCATGCACTTCAGGAACTCTGGAACAACTGGAACAGTTCAGCATGCACTTCAGGAACTCTGGAACAACTGGAACTCTTAAGCATAAGCTTCCGGAACAACTGGAACACTTCAGCATGCACTTCTGGAACAACTGGAACACTTCAGCATGCACTTCTGGAACAACTGGAACACTTCAGCATGCACTTCTGGAACAACTGGAACACTTCAGCATGCACTTCTGGAACAACTGGAACACTTCAGCATGCACTTCTGGAACAACAGGAACACTTCAGCTTGCACTTCTGGAACTCTGGAGCTCTGGAACTCTTCAGCATGCGCTTTTGGAACAACTGGAACTCTTCAGCATGCACTTCTGAACTCTGGAAAACCTGGAACTCTGGAACTTTTCAGCATGCATTTCTGGAACAACTGGAACACTTCAGCATGCACTTCAGGAACTCTGGAACAACTGGAACTCTTCAGCATGCACTTCTGGAACTCTGGAACACTTCAGCATGCAATTCTGGAACTCTGGAACTCTTCAGCATGCACTTCTGGAACAACAGGAACACTTCTGCATGCACTTAAGGAACTCTGGAACAAATGGAACTCTTCAGCATGCACTTCAGGAACTCTGGAACTCTTCAGCATGCGCTTCTGGAACAACAGGAACAGTTCAGCATGCACTTCTGGAACTCTGGAACTCTTCAGCATGCACTTCAGGAACTCTGGAACTCTTCAGCATGCGCTTCTGGAACAACAGGAACAGTTCAGCATGCACTTCTGAAACTCTGGAACTCTTCAGCATGCACTTCTGGAACTCTGGAACAACTGGAACTCTGGAACTCTTCAGCATGCACTTCTGGAACTCTGGAACACTTCAGCATGCACTTCTGGAACTCTGGAAGGACTGGAACTCTTCAGCATGCACATCTGGAACAACTGGAGCACTTCAGGAACTCTGGAACCACTGGAACTCTTCGGCATGCGCTTCTGGAACAACAGGAACAGTTCAGCATGCACTTCAGGAACTCTGGAACTCTTCAGCTTGCACTTCTGGAACTCTGGAACTCTTCAGCATGCGGTTCTGGAACAACTGGAACACTGGAACTCTTCAGCATGCACTTCTGGAACTCTTCAGTATGCTGGAACAACTGGAACACTTCAGCATGCACTTCAGGAACTCTGGAACACTTCAGCATGCGCTTCTGGAACTCTGGAGTTCTTCAGCATGCACTTCTGGAACTCTGGAACAACTGGAACACTGGAACTCTTCAGCATGCACTTCAGGAACTCTGGAACAACTGGAACAGTTCAGTATGCACATCAGGAACTCTGGAACAGTTCAGCATGCACATCAGGAACTCTGGAACTCTTCAGCATGCGCTTCTGGAACAACAGGAACAGTTCAGCATGCACTTCTGGAACTCTGGAACTCTTCAGCATGCACTTCTCGAACTCTGGAACAACTGGAACACTGGAACTCTTCAGCCTGCACTTCAGGAACTCTGGAACAACTGGAACAGTTCAGCATGCACATCAGGAACTCTGGATCTCTTCAGCATGCGCTTCTGGAACAACAGGAACAGTTCAGCATGCACTTCTGGAACAACAGGAACACTTCAGCATGCACTTCTGGAACTCTGGAACAACTGGAACTCTTCAGCATGCACTTCAGGAACTCTGGAACAACTGGAACAGTTCAGCATGTACATCAGGAACTCTGGAACTCTTCAGCATGCGCTTCTGGAACAACAGGAACAGTTCAGCATGCACTTCAGGAACTCTGGAATTCTTCAGCATGCACTTCTGGAACTCTGGAACTCTTCAGCATGCACTTCTGGAACTCTGGAACTCTTCAGCATGCACTTCTGGAACTCTGGAACAACTGGAACTCTGTAACTCTTCAGCATGCACTTCTGGAACTCTGGAACACTTCAGCATGCACTTCTGGAACTCTGGAAGGACGGGAATTCTTCAGCATGCACATCTGGAACAACTGGAGCACTTCAGGAACTCTGGAACCACTGGAACGCTTCGGCATGCGCTTCTGGAACAACAGGAACAGTTCAGCATGCACTTCAGTAACTCTGGAACTCTTCAGCATGCACTTCTGGAACTCTGGAACTCTTCAGCATGCGGTTCTGGAACAACTGGAACACTTCAGCATGCACTTCAGGAACTCTGGAACACTTCAGCATGCGCTTCTGGAACTCTGGAACTCTTCAGCATGCACTTCTGGAACTCTGGAACAACTGGAACACTGGAACTCTTCAGCATGCACTTCAGGAACTCTGGAACAACTGGAACAGTTCAGCATGCACATCTGGAACTCTGGAACAGTTCAGCATGCAGATCAGGAACTCTGGAACAGTTCAGCATGCACATCAGGAACTCTGGAACTCTTCAGCATGCGCTTCTGGAATAACAGGAAGAGTTCAGCATGCACTTCTGGAACTCTGGAACTCTTCAGCATGCACTTCAGGAACTCTGGAACAACTGGAACAGTTCAGTATGCACATCAGGAACTCTGGAACAGTCAGCATTTACATCAGGAACTCTGGAACTCTTCAGCATGCGCTTCTGGAACATCAGGAACAGTTCAGCATGCACTTCTGGAACTCTGGAACTCTTCAGCATGCACTTCTGGAACTCTGGAACAACTGGAACACTGGAACTCATCAGCCTGCACTTCAGGAACTCTGGAACAACTGGAACAGTTCAGCATGCACATCAGGAACTCTGGAACTCTTCAGCATGCGCTTCTGGAACAACAGGAACAGTTCAGCATGCACTTCTGGAACAACAGGAACACTTCAGCATGCACTTCTGGAACTCTGGAACAACTGGAACTCTTCAGCATGCACTTCAGGAACTCTGGAACAACTGGAACAGTTCAGCATGTACATCAGGAACTCTGGAACTCTTCAGCATGCACTTCTGGAACTCTGGAACTCTTCAGCATGCACTTCTGGAACTCTGGAACTCTTCAGCATGCACTTCTGGAACTCTGGAACAACTGGAACTCTGTAACTCTTCAGCATGCACTTCTGGAACTCTGGAACAACTGGAACACTGGAACTCTTCAGCATGCACTTCAGGAACTCTGGAACAACTGGAACAGTTCAGCATGCACATCAGGAACTCTTCAGCATGCGCTACTGGAACAAAAGGAACAGTTCAGCATGCACTTCTGGAACAACAGGAACACTTCAGCATGCACTTCTGGAACTCTGGAACTCTTCAGCATGCACTTCTGGAACTCTGGAACAACTGGAACTCTTTAGCATGCACTTCAGGAACTCTGGAACAACTGGAACAGTTCAGCATGCACATCAGGAACTATGGAACTCTTCAGCATGCGCTTCTGGAACAACAGGAACAGTTCAGCATGCCCTTCAGGAACTCTGGAATTCTTCAGCATGCACTTCTGGAACTCTGGAACAACTGGAACACTGGAACTCTTCAGCATGCACTTCAGGAACTCTGGAACAACTGGAACAGTTCAGCATGCACATCAGGAACTTTGGAACTCTTCAGCATGCGCTTCTGGAACAACAGGAACAGTTCAGCATGCACTTCTTGAACAACTGGAACACTTCAGCATGCACTTCTGGAACTCTGGAACTCTTCAGCATGCACTTCTGGAACTCTGGAACTCTTCAGCATGCACTTCTGGAACTCTGGAACAACTGGAACACTGGAACTCTTCAGCATGCACTTCAGGAACTCTGGAACAACTGGAACAGTTCAGCATGCACATCAGGAACTCTGGAACTCTTCAGCATTCGCTTCTGGAACAACAGGAACAGTTCAGCATGCACTTCAGGAACTCTGGAACTCTTCAGCATGCACTTCTGGAACTCTGGAACAACTGGAACACTGGAATTCTTCAGCATGCACTTCAGGAACTCTGGAACAACTGGAACAGTTCAGCATGCACATCAGGAACTCTGGAACTCTTCAGCATGCGCTTCTGGAACAACAGGAACGGTTCAGCATGCACATCAGGAACTCTGGAACTCTTCAGCATGCGCTTCTGGAACAACAGGAACAGTTCAGCATGCACTTCTGGAACTCTGGAACTCTTCAGCATGCACTTCTGGAACTCTTGAACAACTGGAACACTGGAACTCTTCAGCATGCACTTCAGGAACTCTGGAACAACTGGAACAGTTCAGCATGCACATCAGGAACTCTTCAGCATGCGCTACTGGAACAACTGGAACACTTCAGCATGCACTTCTGGAACAACTGGAACACTTCAGCATGCACTTCTGGAACAACAGGAACACTTCAGCTTGCACTTCTGGAACTCTGGAGCTCTGGAACTCTTCAGCATGCGCTTTTGGAACAACTGGAACTCTTCAGCATGCACTTCTGGAACTCTGGAAGGACTGGAACTCTGGAACTTTTCAGCATGCTATTCTGGAACAACTGGAACACTTCAGCATGCACTTCAGGAACTCTGGAACACTGGAACTCTTCAGCATGCACTTCTGGAACTCTGGAACACTTCAGCATGCAATTCTGGAACTCTGGAACTCTTCAGCATGCACTTCTGGAACAACAGGAACACTTCTGCATGCACTTAAGGAACTCTGGAACAAATGGAACTCTTCAGCATGCACTTCAGGAACTCTGGAACTCTTCAGCATGCGCTTCTGGAACAACAGGAAAAGTTCAGCATGCACTTCTGGAACTCTGGAATTCTTCAGCATGCACTTCAGGAACTCTGAAACTCTTCAGCATGCGCTTCTGGAACAACAGGAACAGTTCAGCATGCACTTCTGAAACTCTGGAACTCTTCAGCATGCACTTCTGGAACTCTGGAACAACTGGAACTCTGGAACTCTTCAGCATGCACTCCTGGAATTCTGGAACACTTCAGCATGCACTTCTGGAACTCTGGAAGGACTGGAACTCTTCAGCATGCACATCTGGAACAACTGGAGCACTTCAGGAACTCTGGAACCACTGGAACTCTTCGGCATGCGCTTCTGGAACAACAGGAACAGTTCAGCATGCACTTCAGGAACTCTGGAACTCTTCAGCTTGCACTTCTGGAACTCTGGAACTCTTCAGCATGCGGTTCTGGAACAACTGGAACACTGGAACTCTTCAGCATGCACTTCTGGAACTCTTCAGTATGCTGGAACAACTGGAACACTTCAGCATGCGGTTCTGGAACTCTGGAACACTTCAGCATGCGCTTCTGGAACTCTGGAGTTCTTCAGCATGCACTTCTGGAACTCTGGAACAACTGGAACACTGGAACTCTTCAGCATGCACTTCAGGAACTCTGGAACAACTGGAACAGTTCAGTATGCACATCAGGAACTCTGGAACAGTTCAGCATGCACATCAGGAACTCTGGAACTCTTCAGCATGCGCTTCTGGAACAACAGGAACAGTTCAGCATGCACTTCTGGAACTCTGGAACTCTTCAGCATGCACTTCTGGAACTCTGGAACAACTGGAACACTGGAACTCTTCAGCCTGCACTTCAGGAACTCTGGAACAACTGGAACAGTTCAGCATGCACATCAGGAACTCTGGATCTCTTCAGCATGCGCTTCTGGAACAACAGGAACAGTTCAGCATGCACTTCTGGAACAACAGGAACACTTCAGCATGCACTTCTGGAACTCTGGAACAACTGGAACTCTTCAGCATGCACTTCAGGAACTCTGGAACAACTGGAACAGTTCAGCATGTACATCAGGAACTCTGGAACTCTTCAGCATGCGCTTCTGGAACAACAGGAACAGTTCAGCATGCACTTCAGGAACTCTGGAATTCTTCAGCATGCACTTCTGGAACTCTGGAACTCTTCAGCATGCACTTCTGGAACTCTGGAACTCTTCAGCATGCACTTCTGGAACTCTGGAACTCTTCAGCATGCACTTCTGGAACTCTGTAACTCTTCAGCATGCACTTCTGGAACTCTGGAACACTTCAGCATGCACTTCTGGAACTCTGGAAGGACGGGAATTCTTCAGCATGCACATCTGGAACAACTGGAGCACTTCAGGAACTCTGGAACCACTGGAACTCTTCGGCATGCACTTCAGGAACTCTGGAACAACAGGAACAGTTCAGCATGCACTTCAGTAACTCTGGAACTCTTCAGCATGCACTTCTGGAACTCTGGAACTCTTCAGCATGCGGTTCTGGAACAACTGGAACACTTCAGCATGCACTTCAGGAACTCTGGAACACTTCAGCATGCGCTTCTGGAACTCTGGAACTCTTCAGCATGCACTTCTGGAACTCTGGAACAACTGGAACACTGGAACTCTTCAGCATGCACTTCAGGAACTCTGGAACAACTGGAACAGTTCAGCATGCACATCTGGAACTCTGGAACAGTTCAGCATGCAGATCAGGAACTCTGGAACAGTTCAGCATGCACATCAGGAACTCTGGAACTCTTCAGCATGCGCTTCTGGAATAACAGGAAGAGTTCAGCATGCACTTCTGGAACTCTGGAACTCTTCAGCATGCACTTCAGGAACTCTGGAACAACTGGAACAGTTCAGTATGCACATCAGGAACTCTGGAACAGTCAGCATTTACATCAGGAACTCTGGAACTCTTCAGCATGCGCTTCTGGAACATCAGGAACAGTTCAGCATGCACTTCTGGAACTCTGGAACTCTTCAGCATGCACTTCTGGAACTCTGGAACAACTGGAACACTGGAACTCATCAGCCTGCACTTCAGGAACTCTGGAACAACTGGAAC
Organism: Latrodectus hesperus; assembly: GCA_037975125.1. Classification (NCBI taxonomy): domain Eukaryota; kingdom Metazoa; phylum Arthropoda; class Arachnida; order Araneae; family Theridiidae; genus Latrodectus; species Latrodectus hesperus. The sequence continues at coordinate 63,667 of JAJQOW010000421.1, read as the reverse complement.
AGTTCAGCATGCACATCAGGAACTCTGGAACTCTTCAGCATGCGCTTCTGGAACAACAGGAACAGTTCAGCATGCACTTCTGGAACAACAGGAACACTTCAGCATGCACTTCTGGAACTCTGGAACAACTGGAACTCTTCAGCATGCACTTCAGGAACTCTGGAACAACTGGAACAGTTCAGCATGTACATCAGGAACTCTGGAACTCTTCAGCATGCACTTCTGGAACTCTGGAACTCTTCAGCATGCACTTCTGGAACTCTGGAACAACTGGAACTCTGTAACTCTTCAGCATGCACTTCTGGAACTCTGGAACACGTCAGCATGCACTTCTGGAACTCTGGATGGACGGTAACTCTTCAGCATGCACATCTGGAACAACTGGAGCACTTCAGGAACTCTGGAACCACTGGAACTCTTCGGCATGCGCTTCTGGAACAACAGGAACAGTTCAGCATGCACTTCAGTAACTCTGGAACTCTTCAGCATGCACTTCTGGAACTCTGGAACTCTTCAGCATGCGGTTCTGGAACAACTGGAACAACTGGAACACTTCAGCATGCACTTCAGGAACTCTGGAACACTTCAGCATGCGCTTCTGGAACTCTGGAACTCTTCAGCATGCACTTCTGGAACTCTGGAACAACTGGAACACTGGAACTCTTCAGCATGCACTTCAGGAACTCTGGAACAACTGGAACAGTTCAGCATGCACATCAGGAACTCTGGAACAGTTCAGCATGCACATCAGGAACTCTGGAACAGTTCAGCATGCACATCAGGAACTCTGGAACTCTTCAGCATGCGCTTCTGGAATAACAGGAACAGTTCAGCATGCACTTCTGGAACTCTGGAACTCTTCAGCATGCACTTCTGGAACTCTGGAACAACTGGAACACTAGAACTCTTCAGCATGCACTTCAGGAACACTGGAACAACTGGAACAGTTCAGCATGCACATCAGGAACTCTGGAACTCTTCAGCATGCGCTTCTGGAACAACAGGAACAGTTCAGCATGCACTTCTGGAACAACAGGAACACTTCAGCATGCACTTCTGGAACTCTGGAACAACTGGAACTCTTCAGCATGCACTTCAGGAACTCTGGAACAACTGGAACAGTTCAGCATGTACATCAGGAACTCTGGAACTCTTCAGCATGCGCTTCTGGAACAACAGGAACAGTTCAGCATGCACTTCAGGAACTATGGAATTCTTCAGCATGCACTTCTGGAACTCTGTAACTCTTCAGCATGCACTTCTGGAACTCTGGAACACTTCAGCATGCAATTCTGGAACTCTGGAACTCTTCAGCATGCACTTCTGGAACAACAGGAACACTTCTGCATGCACTTAAGGAACTCTGGAACAAATGGAACTCTTCAGCATGCACTTCAGGAACTCTGGAACAACTGGAACACTGGAACTCTTCAGCATGCACTTCAGGAACTCTGGAACAACTGGAGCAGTTCAGCATGCACATCAGGAACTCTGGAACTCTTCAGCATGCGCTTCTGGAACAAAAGGAACAGTTCAGCATGCACTTCTGGAACAAAAGGAACACTTCAGCATGCACTTCTGGAACTCTGGAACTCTTCAGCAGTCACTTCTGGAACTCTGGAACAACTGGAACTCTTCAGCATGCACTTCAGGAACTCTGGAACAACTGGAACAGTTCAGCATGCACATCAGGAACTCTGGAACTCTTCAGCATGCGCTTCTGGAACAACAGGAACAGTTCAGCATGCACTTCAGGATCTCTGGGACAACTGGAACTCTTCAGCATGCACTTCTGGAACTCTGTAACAGCTGGAACTCTTCAGCATGCACTTCTGGAACAACTGAAACACTTCAGCATGCACTTCTGGAAATCTGGAACAACTGGAACTCTTCAGCATGCGCTTCTGGAACAACAGGAACACTTCAGCATGCACTTCTGGAACTCTGGAAGGACTGGAACTCTGGAACTCTTCAACATGCACTTCTGGAACTCTGGAACAACTAAAACTCTTCAGAATGCACTTCTGGAACTCTGGAAGGACTGGAACTCTGGAACTCTTCAACATGCACATCTGGAACATCTGGAACTCTTCAGCATGCACTTCTGGAACAACTGGAAAGACTGGAACTCTTCAGCCTGAACTTCTGGAACAAAAGGAACATTTCAGCATGCACTTCAGGAAATCTGGAGATCTGGAACTCTTCAGCATGCACTTCTGGAGCAACAGGAACAGTTCAGCATGCACTTCTGGAACAACAGGAACAGTTCAGCATGCACTTCTGGAACAACTGCAACACTTCAGCATGCGCTTCTGGAACAACTGGAACACTTCAGCATGCGCTTCTGGAACAACTGGAACATTTCAGCATGCACTTCTGGAACTCTTCAGTATGCTGGAACAACTGGAACACTTCAGCATGCACTTCTGGAACTCTGGAACTCTTCAGCATGCACTTCTGGAACTCTGGAACACTTCAGCATGCACTTCTGGAACTCTGGAAGGACTGGAACTCTTCAGCATGCACATCTGGAACAACTGGAGCACTTCAGGAACTCTGGAACCACTGGAACTCTTCGGCATGCGCTTCTGGAACAAAAGGAACAGTTCAGCATGCACTTCAGGAACTCTGGAACTCTTCAGCATGCACTTCTGGAACTCTGGAACTCTTCAGCATGCGGTTCTTGAACAACTGGAACACTGGAACTCTTCAGCATGCACTTCTGGAACTCGTCAGTATGCTGGAACAACTGGAACACTTCAGCATGCACTTCAGGAACTCTGGAACACTTCAGCATGCGCTTCTGGAATTCTGGAACTCTTCAGCATGCACTTCTGGAACTCTGGAACAACTGGAACACTGGAACTCTTCAGCATGCACTTCAGGAACTCTGGAACAACTGGAACAGTTCAGCATGCACATCAGGAACTCTGGAACAGTTCAGCATGCACATCAGGAACTCTGGAACTCTTCAGCATGCGCTTCTGGAACAACAGGAACAGTTCAGCATGCACTTCTGGAACTCTGGAACTCTTCAGCATGCACTTCTGGAACTCTGGAACAACTGGAACACTGGAACTCTTCAGCATGCACTTCAGGAACTCTGGAACAACTGGAACAGTTCAGCATGCACATCAGGAACTCTGGAACTCTTCAGCATGCGCTTCTGGAACAACAGGAACAGTTCAGCATGCACTTCTGGAACAACAGGAACACTTCAGCATGCATTCTGGAACTCTGGAACTCTTCAGCATGCACTTCTGGAACTCTGGAACACTGGAACTCTTCAGCATGCACTTCTGGAACTCTGGAACAACTGGAACTCTTCAGCATGCACTTCAGGAACTCTGGAACAACTGGAACAGTTCAGCATGCACATCAGAAACTCCGGAACTCTTCAGCATGAGCTTCTGGAACAACAGGAACAGTTCAGCATGCACTTCAGGAACTCTGGAATTCTTCAGCATGCACTTCTGGAACTCTGGAACTCTTCAGCATGCACTTCTGGAACTCTGGAACAACTGGAACTCTGGAACTCTTCAGCATGCACTTCTGGAACTCTGGAAGGACTGGAACTCTTCAGCATGCACATCTGGAACAACTGGAGCACTTCAGGAACTCATGAACCACTGGAACTCTTCGGCATGCGCTTCTGGAACAACAGGAACAGTTCAGCATGCACTTCAGGAACTCTGGAACTCTTCAGCATGCGGTTCTGGAACAACTGGAACACTGGAACTCTTCAGCATGCACTTCTGGAACTCTTCAGTATGCTGGAACAAATGGAACACTTCAGCATGCACTTCAGGAACTCTGGAACACTTCAGCATGCGCTTCTGGATCTCTGGAACTCTTCAACATGCACTTCTGGAACTCTGGAACAACTAAAACTCTTCAGCATGCACTTCAGGAACTCTGGAACAACTGGAACAGTTCAGCATGCACATCAGGAACTCTGGAACTCTTCAGCATGCGCTTCTGGAACATCAGGAACAGTTCAGCATGCACATCAGGAACTCTGGAACTCTTCAGCATGCGCTTCTGGAACAACAGGAACAGTTCAGCATGCACTTCTGGAACTCTGGAACTCTTCAGCATGCACTTCTGGAACTCTGGAACAACTGGAACACTGGAACTCTTCAGCATGCACTTCAGGAACTCTGGAACAACTGGAACAGTTCAGCATGCACATCAGGAACTCTTCAGCATGCGCTACTGGAACAAAAGGAACAGTTCAGCATGCACTTCTGGAACAACAGGAACACTTCAGCATGCACTTCTGGAACTCTGGAACTCTTCAGCATGCACTTCTGGAACTCTGGAACAACTGGAACTCTTCAGCATGCACTTCAGGAACTCTGGAACAACTGGAACAGTTCAGCATGCACATCAGGAACTATGGAACTCTTCAGCATGCGCTTCTGGAACAACAGGAACAGTTCAGCATGCCCTTCAGGAACTCTGGAATTCTTCAGCATGCACTTCTGGAACTCTGGAACAACTGGAACACTGGAACTCTTCAGCATGCACTTCAGGAACTCTGGAACAACTGGAACAGTTCAGCATGCACATCAGGAACTCTGGAACTCTTCAGCATGCGCTTCTGGAACAACAGGAACAGTTCAGCATGCACTTCTGGAACAACTGGAACACTTCAGCATGCACTTCTGGAACTCTGGAACTCTTCAGCATGCACTTCTGGAACTCTGGAACAACTGGAACACTGGAACTCTTCAGCATGCACTTCAGGAACTCTGGAACAACTGGAACAGTTCAGCATGCACTTCAGGAACTCTGGAACTCTTCAGCATGCACTTCTGGAACTCTGGAACAACTGGAACTCTTAAGCATAAGCTTCCGGAACAACTGGAACTCTTAAGCATAAGCTTCCGGAACAACTGGAACACTTCAGCATGCACTTCTGGAACAACTGGAACACTTCAGCATGCACTTCTGGAACAACTGGAACACTTCAGCATGCACTTCTGGAACAACTGGAACACTTCAGCATGCACTTCTGGAACAACTGAAACACTTCAGCATGCACTTCTGGAACAACTGGAACACTTCAGCATGCACTTCTGGAACAACTGGAACACTTGAGCATGCACTTCTGGAACAACAGGAACAGTTCAGCATGCACTTCTGGAACAACAGGAACAGTTCAGCATGCACTTCTGGAACAACTGCAACACTTCAGCATGCGCTTCTGGAACAACTGGAACACTTCAGCATGCGCTTCTGGAACAACTGGAACATTTCAGCATGCACTTCTGGAACTTAGGAACTCTTCAGCATGCACTTCTGGAACTCTTCAGAATGCTGGAACAACTGGAACACTTCAGCATGCACTTCAGGAACTTTGGAACTCCTCAGAATGCGCTTCTGGAACAACAGGAACAGTTCAGCATGCACTTCTGGAACTCTGGAACTCTTCAGCATGCACTTCTGGAACTCTGGAACAACTGGAACTCTGGAACTCTTCAGCATGCACTTCTGGAACTCTGGAACACTTCAGCATGCACTTCTGAAACTCTGGAAGGACTGGAACTCTTCAGCATGCACATCTGGAACAACTGGAGCACTTCAGGAACTCTGGAACCACTGGAACTCTTCGGCATGCGCTTCTGGAACAAAAGGAACAGTTCAGCATGCACTTCAGGAAATCTGGAACTCTTCAGCATGCACTTCTGGAACTCTGGAACTCTTCAGCATGCGGTTCTGGAACAACTGGAACACTGGAACTCTTCAGCATGCACTTCTGGAACTCGTCAGTATGCTGGAACAACTGGAACACTTCAGCATGCACTTCAGGAACTCTGGAACACTTCAGCATGCGCTTCTGGAATTCTGGAACTCTTCAGCATGCACTTCTGGAACTCTGGAACAACTGGAACACTGGAACTCTCCAGCATGCACTTCAGGAACTCTGGAACAACTGGAACAGTTCAGCATGCACATCAGGAACTCTGGAACAGTTCAGCATGCACATCAGGAACTCTGGAACTCTTCAGCATGCGCTTCTGGAACAACAGGAACAGTTCAGCATGCACTTCTTGAACTCTGGAACTCTTCAGCATGCACTTCTGGAACTCTGGAACAACTAAAACTCTTCAGCATGCACTTCAGGAACTCTGGAACAACTGGAACAGTTCAGCATGCACATCAGGAACTCTGGAACTCTTCAGCATGCGCTTCTGGAACATCAGGAACAGTTCAGCATGCACATCAGGAACTCTGGAACTCTTCAGCATGCGCTTCTGGAACAACAGGAACAGTTCAGCATGCACTTCTGGAACTCTGGAACTCTTCAGCATGCACTTCTGGAACTCTGGAACAACTGGAACACTGGAACTCTTCAGCATGCACTTCAGGAACTCTGGAACAACTGGAACAGTTCAGCATGCACATCAGGAACTCTTCAGCATGCGCTACTGGAACAAAAGGAACAGTTCAGCATGCGGTTCTGGAACAACTGGAACACTGGAACTCTTCAGCATGCACTTCTGGAACTCGTCAGTATGCTGGAACAACTGGAACACTTCAGCATGCACTTCAGGAACTCTGGAACACTTCAGCATGCGCTTCTGGAATTCTGGAACTCTTCAGCATGCACTTCTGGAACTCTGGAACAACTGGAACACTGGAACTCTCCAGCATGCACTTCAGGAACTCTGGAACAACTGGAACAGTTCAGCATGCACATCAGGAACTCTGGAACAGTTCAGCATGCACATCAGGAACTCTGGAACTCTTCAGCATGCGCTTCTGGAACAACAGGAACAGTTCAGCATGCACTTCTTGAACTCTGGAACTCTTCAGCATGCACTTCTGGAACTCTGGAACAACTAAAACTCTTCAGCATGCACTTCAGGAACTCTGGAACAACTGGAACAGTTCAGCATGCACATCAGGAACTCTGGAACTCTTCAGCATGCGCTTCTGGAACATCAGGAACAGTTCAGCATGCACATCAGGAACTCTGGAACTCTTCAGCATGCGCTTCTGGAACAACAGGAACAGTTCAGCATGCACTTCTGGAACTCTGGAACTCTTCAGCATGCACTTCTGGAACTCTGGAACAACTGGAACACTGGAACTCTTCAGCATGCACTTCAGGAACTCTGGAACAACTGGAACAGTTCAGCATGCACATCAGGAACTCTTCAGCATGCGCTACTGGAACAAAAGGAACAGTTCAGCATGCACTTCTGGAACAACAGGAACACTTCAGCATGCACTTCTGGAACTCTGGAACTCTTCAGCATGCACTTCTGGAACTCTGGAACAACTGGAACTCTTCAGCATGCACTTCAGGAACTCTGGAACAACTGGAACAGTTCAGCATGCACATCAGGAACTATGGAACTCTTCAGCATGCGCTTCTGGAACAACAGGAACAGTTCAGCATGCCCTTCAGGAACTCTGGAATTCTTCAGCATGCACTTCTGGAACTCTGGAACAACTGGAACACTGGAACTCTTCAGCATGCACTTCAGGAACTCTGGAACAACTGGAACAGTTCAGCATGCACATCAGGAACTCTGGAACTCTTCAGCATGCGCTTCTGGAACAACAGGAACAGTTCAGCATGCACTTCTGGAACAACTGGAACACTTCAGCATGCACTTCTGGAACTCTGGAACTCTTCAGCATGCACTTCTGGAACTCTGGAACAACTGGAACACTGGAACTCTTCAGCATGCACTTCAGGAACTCTGGAACAACTGGAACAGTTCAGCATGCACTTCAGGAAATCTGGAACTCTTCAGCATGCACTTCTGGAACTCTGGAACTCTTCAGCATGCGGTTCTGGAACAACTGGAACACTGGAACTCTTCAGCATGCACTTCTGGAACTCGTCAGTATGCTGGAACAACTGGAACACTTCAGCATGCACTTCAGGAACTCTGGAACACTTCAGCATGCGCTTCTGGAATTCTGGAACTCTTCAGCATGCACTTCTGGAACTCTGGAACAACTGGAACACTGGAACTCTCCAGCATGCACTTCAGGAACTCTGGAACAACTGGAACAGTTCAGCATGCACATCAGGAACTCTGGAACAGTTCAGCATGCACATCAGGAACTCTGGAACTCTTCAGCATGCGCTTCTGGAACAACAGGAACAGTTCAGCATGCACTTCTTGAACTCTGGAACTCTTCAGCATGCACTTCTGGAACTCTGGAACAACTAAAACTCTTCAGCATGCACTTCAGGAACTCTGGAACAACTGGAACAGTTCAGCATGCACATCAGGAACTCTGGAACTCTTCAGCATGCGCTTCTGGAACATCAGGAACAGTTCAGCATGCACATCAGGAACTCTGGAACTCTTCAGCATGCGCTTCTGGAACAACAGGAACAGTTCAGCATGCACTTCTGGAACTCTGGAACTCTTCAGCATGCACTTCTGGAACTCTGGAACAACTGGAACACTGGAACTCTTCAGCATGCACTTCAGGAACTCTGGAACAACTGGAACAGTTCAGCATGCACATCAGGAACTCTTCAGCATGCGCTACTGGAACAAAAGGAACAGTTCAGCATGCACTTCTGGAACAACAGGAACACTTCAGCATGCACTTCTGGAACTCTGGAACTCTTCAGCATGCACTTCTGGAACTCTGGAACAACTGAAACTCTTCAGCATGCACTTCAGGAACTCTGGAACAACTGGAACAGTTCAGCATGCACATCAGGAACTATGGAACTCTTCAGCATGCGCTTCTGGAACAACAGGAACAGTTCAGCATGCCCTTCAGGAACTCTGGAATTCTTCAGCATGCACTTCTGGAACTCTGGAACAACTGGAACACTGGAACTCTTCAGCATGCACTTCAGGAACTCTGGAACAACTGGAAAAGTTCAGCATGCACATCAGGAACTCTGGAACTCTTCAGCATGCGCTTCTGGAACAACAGGAACAGTTCAGCATGCACTTCTGGAACAACTGGAACACTTCAGCATGCACTTCTGGAACTCTGGAACTCTTCAGCATGCACTTCTGGAACTCTGGAACAACTGGAACACTGGAACTCTTCAGCATGCACTTCAGGAACTCTGGAACAACTGGAACAGTTCAGCATGCACTTCAGGAACTCTGGAACTCTTCAGCATGCACTTCTGGAACTCTGGAACAACTGGAACTCTTAAGCATAAGCTTCCGGAACAACTGGAACTCTTAAGCATAAGCTTCCGGAACAACTGGAACACTTCAGCATGCACTTCTGGAACAACTGGGACACTTCAGCATGCACTTCTGGAACAACTGGAACACTTCAGCATGCACTTCTGGAACAACTGGAACACTTCAGCATGCACTTCTGGAACAACTGAAACACTTCAGCATGCACTTCTGGAACAACTGGAACACTTCAGCATGCACTTCTGGAACAACTGGAACACTTGAGCATGCACTTCTGGAACAACAGGAACAGTTCAGCATGCACTTCTGGAACAACAGGAACAGTTCAGCATGCACTTCTGGAACAACTGCAACACTTCTGCATGCGCTTCTGGAACAACTGGAACACTTCAGCATGCGCTTCTGGAACAACTGGAACATTTCAGCATGCACTTCTGGAACTTAGGAACTCTTCAGCATGCACTTCTGGAACTCTTCAGTATGCTGGAACAACTGGAACACTTCAGCATGCACTTCAGGAACTTTGGAACTCCTCAGAATGCGCTTCTGGAACAACAGGAACAGTTCAGCATGCACTTCTGGAACTCTGGAACTCTTCAGCATGCACTTCTGGAACTCTGGAACAACTGGAACTCTGGAACTCTTCAGCATGCACTTCTGGAACTCTGGAACACTTCAGCATGCACTTCTGAAACTCTGGAAGGACTGGAACTCTTCAGCATGCACATCTGGAACAACTGGAGCACTTCAGGAACTCTGGAACCAATGGAACTCTTCGGCATGCGCTTCTGGAACAAAAGGAACAGTTCAGCATGCACTTCAGGAAATCTGGAACTCTTCAGCATGCACTTCTGGAACTCTGGAACTCTTCAGCATGCGGTTCTGGAACAACTGGAACACTGGAACTCTTCAGCATGCACTTCTGGAACTCGTCAGTATGCTGGAACAACTGGAACACTTCAGCATGCACTTCAGGAACTCTGGAACACTTCAGCATGCGCTTCTGGAATTCTGGAACTCTTCAGCATGCACTTCTGGAACTCTGGAACAACTGGAACACTGGAACTCTCCAGCATGCACTTCAGGAACTCTGGAACAACTGGAACAGTTCAGCATGCACATCAGGAACTCTGGAACAGTTCAGCATGCACATCAGGAACTCTGGAACTCTTCAGCATGCGCTTCTGGAACAACAGGAACAGTTCAGCATGCACTTCTTGAACTCTGGAACTCTTCAGCATGCGCTTCTGGAACAACAGGAAGAGTTCAGCATGCACTTCTGGAACAACAGGAACACTTCAGCATGCATTCTGGAACTCTGGAACTCTTCAGCATGCACTTCTGGAACTCTGGAACAACTGGAACTCTTCAGCATGCACTTCAGGAACTCTGGAACAACTGGAACAGTTCAGCATGCACATCAGAAACTCCGGAACTCTTCAGCATGAGCTTCTGGAACAACAGGAACAGTTCAGCATGCACTTCAGGAACTCTGGAATTCTTCAGCATGCACTTCTGGAACTCTGGAACTCTTCAGCATGCACTTCTGGAACTCTGGAACAACTGGAACTCTGGAACTCTTCAGCATGCACTTCTGGAACTCTGGAACAACTGGAACTCTTCAGCATGCACTTCTGGAACTCTGGAAGGACTGGAACTCTTCAGCATGCACATCTGGAACAACTGGAGCACTTCAGGAACTCTGGAACCACTGGAACTCTTCGGCATGCGCTTCTGGAACAACAGGAACAGTTCAGCATGCACTTCAGGAACTCTGGAACTCTTCAGCATGCGGTTCTGGAACAACTGGAACACTGGAACTCTTCAGCATGCACTTCTGGAACTCTTCAGTATGCTGGAACAACTGGAACACTTCAGCATGCACTTCAGGAACTCTGGAACACTTCAGCATGCGCTTCTGGATCTCTGGAACTCTTCAACATGCACTTCTGGAACTCTGGAACAACTAAAACTCTTCAGCATGCACTTCAGGAACTCTGGAACAACTGGAACAGTTCAGCATGCACATCAGGAACTCTGGAACTCTTCAGCATGCGCTTCTGGAACATCAGGAACAGTTCAGCATGCACATCAGGAACTCTGGAACTCTTCAGCATGCGCTTCTGGAACAACAGGAACAGTTCAGCATGCACTTCTGGAACTCTGGAACTCTTCAGCATGCACTTCTGGAACTCTGGAACAACTGGAACACTGGAACTCTTCAGCATGCACTTCAGGAACTCTGGAACAACTGGAACAGTTCAGCATGCACATCAGGAACTCTTCAGCATGCGCTACTGGAACAAAAGGAACAGTTCAGCATGCACTTCTGGAACAACAGGAACACTTCAGCATGCACTTCTGGAACTCTGGAACTCTTCAGCATGCACTTCTGGAACTCTGGAACAACTGGAACTCTTCAGCATGCACTTCAGGAACTCTGGAACAACTGGAACAGTTCAGCATGCACATCAGGAACTATGGAACAACTGGAACAGTTCAGCATGCACATCAGGAACTCTGGAACTCTTCAGCATGCGCTTCTGGAACAACAGGAACAGTTCAGCATGCACTTCTGGAACAACTGGAACACTTCAGCATGCACTTCTGGAACTCTGGAACTCTTCAGCATGCACTTCTGGAACTCTGGAACAACTGGAACACTGGAACTCTTCAGCATGCACTTCAGGAACTCTGGAACAACTGGAACAGTTCAGCATGCCCTTCAGGAACTCTGGAACTCTTCAGCATGCACTTCTGGAACTCTGGAACAACTGGAACACTGGAACTCTTCAGCATGCACTTCAGGAACTCTGGAACAACTGGAACAGTTCAGCATGCACATCAGGAACTCTGGAACTCTTCAGCATGCGCTTCTGGAACAACAGGAACAGTTCAGCATGCACTTCTGGAACAACTGGAACACTTCAGCATGCACTTCTGGAACTCTGGAACTCTTCAGCATGCACTTCTGGAACTCTGGAACAACTGGAACACTGGAACTCTTCAGCATGCACTTCAGGAACTCTGGAACAACTGGAACAGTTCAGCATGCACTTCAGGAACTCTGGAACTCTTCAGCATGCACTTCTGGAACTCTGGAACAACTGGAACTCTTAAGCATAAGCTTCCGGAACAACTGGAACTCTTAAGCATAAGCTTCCGGAACAACTGGAACACTTCAGCATGCACTTCTGGAACAACTGGAACACTTCAGCATGCACTTCTGGAACAACTGGAACACTTCAGCATGCACTTCTGGAACAACTGGAACACTTCAGCATGCACTTCTGGAACAACTGAAACACTTCAGCATGCACTTCTGGAACAACTGGAACACTTCAGCATGCACTTCTGGAACAACTGGAACACTTGAGCATGCACTTCTGGAACAACAGGAACAGTTCAGCATGCACTTCTGGAACAACAGGAACAGTTCAGCATGCACTTCTGGAACAACTGCAACACTTCAGCATGCGCTTCTGGAACAACTGGAACACTTCAGCATGCGCTTCTGGAACAACTGGAACATTTCAGCATGCACTTCTGGAACTTAGGAACTCTTCAGCATGCACTTCTGGAACTCTTCAGTATGCTGGAACAACTGGAACACTTCAGCATGCACTTCAGGAACTTTGGAACTCCTCAGAATGCGCTTCTGGAACAACAGGAACAGTTCAGCATGCACTTCTGGAACTCTGGAACTCTTCAGCATGCACTTCTGGAACTCTGGAACAACTGGAACTCTGGAACTCTTCAGCATGCACTTCTGGAACTCTGGAACACTTCAGCATGCACTTCTGAAACTCTGGAAGGACTGGAACTCTTCAGCATGCACATCTGGAACAACTGGAGCACTTCAGGAACTCTGGAACCACTGGAACTCTTCGGCATGCGCTTCTGGAACAACAGGAACAGTTCAGCATGCACTTCAGGAACTCTGGAACTCTTCAGCATGCGGTTCTGGAACAACTGGAACACTGGAACTCTTCAGCATGCACTTCTGGAACTCTTCAGTATGCTGGAACAACTGGAACACTTCAGCATGCACTTCAGGAACTCTGGAACACTTCAGCATGCGCTTCTGGATCTCTGGAACTCTTCAACATGCACTTCTGGAACTCTGGAACAACTAAAACTCTTCAGCATGCACTTCAGGAACTCTGGAACAACTGGAACAGTTCAGCATGCACATCAGGAACTCTGGAACTCTTCAGCATGCGCTTCTGGAACATCAGGAACAGTTCAGCATGCACATCAGGAACTCTGGAACTCTTCAGCATGCGCTTCTGGAACAACAGGAACAGTTCAGCATGCACTTCTGGAACTCTGGAACTCTTCAGCATGCACTTCTGGAACTCTGGAACTCTTCAGCATGCACTTCTGGAACTCTGGAACAACTGGAACACTGGAACTCTTCAGCATGCACTTCAGGAACTCTGGAACAACTGGAACAGTTCAGCATGCACATCAGGAACTCTTCAGCATGCGCTACTGGAACAAAAGGAACAGTTCAGCATGCACTTCTGGAACAACAGGAACACTTCAGCATGCACTTCTGAAACTCTGGAACTCTTCAGCATGCACTTCTGGAACTCTGGAACAACTGGAACTCTTCAGCATGCACTTCAGGAACTCTGGAACAACTGGAACAGTTCAGCATGCACATCAGGAACTATGGAACAACTGGAACAGTTCAGCATGCACATCAGGAACTCTGGAACTCTTCAGCATGCGCTTCTGGAACAACAGGAACAGTTCAGCATGCACTTCTGGAACAACTGGAACACTTCAGCATGCACTTCTGGAACTCTGGAACTCTTCAGCATGCACTTCTGGAACTCTGGAACAACTGGAACACTGGAACTCTTCAGCATGCACTTCAGGAACTCTGGAACAACTGGAACAGTTCAGCATGCCCTTCAGGAACTCTGGAACTCTTCAGCATGCACTTCTGGAACTCTGGAACAACTGGAACACTGGAACTCTTCAGCATGCACTTCAGGAACTCTGGAACAACTGGAACAGTTCAGCATGCACATCAGGAACTCTGGAACTCTTCAGCATGCGCTTCTGGAACAACAGGAACAGTTCAGCATGCACTTCTGGAACAACTGGAACACTTCAGCATGCACTTCTGGAACTCTGGAACTCTTCAGCATGCACTTCTGGAACTCTGGAACAACTGGAACACTGGAACTCTTCAGCATGCACTTCAGGAACTCTGGAACAACTGGAACAGTTCAGCATGCACTTCAGGAACTCTGGAACTCTTCAGCATGCACTTCTGGAACTCTGGAACAACTGGAACTCTTAAGCATAAGCTTCCGGAACAACTGGAACTCTTAAGCATAAGCTTCCGGAACAACTGGAACACTTCAGCATGCACTTCTGGAACAACTGGAACACTTCAGCATGCACTTCTGGAACAACTGGAACACTTCAGCATGCACTTCTGGAACAACTGGAACACTTCAGCATGCACTTCTGGAACAACTGAAACACTTCAGCATGCACTTCTGGAACAACTGGAACACTTCAGCATGCACTTCTGGAACAACTGGAACACTTGAGCATGCACTTCTGGAACAACAGGAACAGTTCAGCATGCACTTCTGGAACAACAGGAACAGTTCAGCATGCACTTCTGGAACAACTGCAACACTTCAGCATGCGCTTCTGGAACAACTGGAACACTTCAGCATGCGCTTCTGGAACAACTGGAACATTTCAGCATGCACTTCTGGAACTTAGGAACTCTTCAGCATGCACTTCTGGAACTCTTCAGTATGCTGGAACAACTGGAACACTTCAGCATGCACTTCAGGAACTTTGGAACTCCTCAGAATGCGCTTCTGGAACAACAGGAACAGTTCAGCATGCACTTCTGGAACTCTGGAACTCTTCAGCATGCACTTCTGGAACTCTGGAACAACTGGAACTCTGGAACTCTTCAGCATGCACTTCTGGAACTCTGGAACACTTCAGCATGCACTTCTGAAACTCTGGAAGGACTGGAACTCTTCAGCATGCACATCTGGAACAACTGGAGCACTTCAGGAACTCTGGAACCACTGGAACTCTTCGGCATGCGCTTCTGGAACAAAAGGAACAGTTCAGCATGCACTTCAGGAAATCTGGAACTCTTCAGCATGCACTTCTGGAACTCTGGAACTCTTCAGCATGCGGTTCTGGAACAACTGGAACACTGGAACTCTTCAGCATGCACTTCTGGAACTCGTCAGTATGCTGGAACAACTGGAACACTTCAGCATGCACTTCAGGAACTCTGGAACACTTCAGCATGTGCTTCTGGAATTCTGGAACTCTTCAGCATGCACTTCTGGAACTCTGGAACAACTGGAACACTGGAACTCTCCAGCATGCACTTCAGAAACTCTGGAACAACTGGAACAGTTCAGCATGCACATCAGGAACTCTGGAACAGTTCAGCATGCACATCAGGAACTCTGGAACTCTTCAGCATGCACTTCTGGAACTCTGGAACAACTGGAACACTGGAACTCTTCAGCATGCACTTCAGGAACAACAGGAACACTTCAGCATGCATTCTGGAACTCTGGAACAACTGGAACTCTTCAGCATGCACTTCAGGAACTCTGGAACAACTGGAACAGTTCAGCATGCACATCAGGAACTCTGGAACTCTTCAGCATGCGCTTCTGGAACAACAGGAACAGTTCAGCATGCACTTCTGGAACAACAGGAACACTTCAGCATGCATTCTGGAACTCTGGAACTCTTCAGCATGCACTTCTGGAACTCTGGAACAACTGGAACTCTTCAGCATGCACTTCAGGAACTCTGGAACAACTGGAACAGTTCAGCATGCACATCAGGAACTCCGGAACTCTTCAGCATGCGCTTCTGGAACAACAGGAACAGTTCAGCATGCACGTCAGGAACTCTGGAATTCTTCAGCATGCACGTCAGGAACTCTGGAATTCTTCAGCATGCACTTCTGGAACTCTGGAACTCTTCAGCATGCACTTCTGGAACTCTGGAACAACTGGAACTCTGGAACTCTTCAGCATGCACTTCTGGAACTCTGGAACAACTGGAACTCTGGAACTCTTCAGCATGCACTTCTGGAACATTGGAAGGACTGGAACTCTTCAGCATGCACATCTGGAACAACTGGAGCACTTCAGGAACTCTGGAACCACTGGAACTCTTCGGCATGCGCTTCTGGAACAACAGGAACAGTTCAGCATGCACTTCAGGAACTCTGGAACTCTTCAGCATGCGGTTCTGGAACAACTGGAACACTGGAACTCTTCAGCATGCACTTCTGGAACTCTTCAGTATGCTGGAACAACTGGAACACTTCAGCATGCACTTCAGGAACTCTGGAACACTTCAGCATGCACTTCTGGAACTCTGGAACTCTTCAGCATGCACTTCTGGAACTCTGGAACTCTTCAGCATGCACTTCTGGAACTCTGGAAGGACTGGAACTCTGGAACTCTTCAACATGCACTTCTGGAACTCTGGAACAACTAAAACTCTTCAGCATGCACTTCAGGAACTCTGGAACAACTGGAACAGTTCAGCATGCACATCAGGAACTCTGGAACTCTTCAGCATGCGCTTCTGGAACAACAGGAACAGTTCAGCATGCACTTCTGGAACTCTGGAACTCTTCAGCATGCACTTCTGGAACTCTGGAACAACTGGAACACTGGAACTCTTCAGCATGCACTTCAGGAACTCTGGAACAACTGGAACAGTTCAGCATGTACAGTCGGTCAAAAAAATATATGAGCACGGGACCCCATTCAATTTTTTCACGAATAAGCTTCCGCGGTTCGACCGTTACCAAGGTTGGTTGCTGGATAATTTGTGCTTTGACCATGGTTGGTGTAGCCGATGAAGCTGGATTGACCAAAGTTGGAAGGCTGAAGATTCCAAAGTTGGATTCAGTTGGGTTAGGTTCCAAGGATGGCAAGTGCTCTCTGGACGTTCAACTTGGAAGATTTGAGGCTTTAGCTGGATATCTTTCCAAGATTGGTGTGATGCTAGCAACGTCCAAGGATGGCAAGTCCTGTCTGAACAATCAGCTTGGAAGGTGAGAGTGTTTACAAGAAAATCTTGCCAGATGTGTGTGACGTCCAAGGATGGCAAGTGCTACCTGGAAGGAATGAGACTTTAGTTGGATATAATACTTACCAAGATTGATGTGGAACTAGTAACATCCAATGATGGCAACGTTGGACTGTTTACATGACGTTTCGATGGGCCAAGTCTTGTCACTGCAGGACTCACCAAGATTGGTGAATGGAAAAGACACAAAAAAAATTGGATGTTTTCAAGCTTAGATCTTTTTCCACAGAGGAGATCAAGTTCCTCTACGAGGAACTTGATCTCCTCTGTGGAAAAGATCTGAGCTTGAGAGCATCCAAGATTGGTCATCAAATTGCCAAAAAAAGGGCCCTCAGCAACAATCTCATGCTCTCTATGATGGAGAACATGAGATTGTTGCTGAGGGCCCATTTTGGTGTAGTGTATGGAATGGAAAGACATGAATGACACAAATGTGTAAAGTTAAATAAATATTTATTAAATAAATTTAGAAATATATACATGATGATGATTTTTTTCTACATAAATTGCTCCCAAAACATGTCATTGTCATCGTCCGGCCGGGGAATGAACGATACTGCCGTCTCATCTTCATTCAAAAAGTCTGACAAGTCCGGCATATCGTTTGAAAAGTTCATGTCCGACTCTTTGTGCGGCAATTCATCCTCCTCGTCGTGTGGCAATTCATCCGACTCTACTTGTGGCAATTCATCCTCCTCGTCGTGTGGCAATTCGTCCTCCTCCTCCTCGTCATCAGAATCGGGTGGTGGTTTGTAGAGTCCATCGTCTCGTATTTGTGTCGATGGTGCCGGTGGAAGGTTTGGCATTGAATACGATTCGGGAAACTCTCCCGTCCACTCGGCACACGAAAGATCCAGTGGTTGTTGTTCAATCCGCCGCCTTTTTTCTTTGGAGTTTGTGGACTGCAGCACATTTCAATGCGCTTTCTGGCAATTCCCAATCCTGATGTTTTCTTTGCCACGCAGCTGCAACAAGTCCATTCTTCTGTTGTATTGACTGCAGCATCCTTAGTAACAGTAGTAGTGAGTTGTTGTGGCGGTGATTGCTGCTGCTGCAGTGGCGGTTGGACTATCCATGTCAACTGGTGGTCTCCAGTCGACACGAGCATCAGTTGGGCAGTTTCTTGAGTGTCTGCAGGGATCTCTGGGGAAGGTTGGATGCCTTGAAACATTTCTTCCATGAGGTTTCTTTCCGCTTCAGTTGGTTGAGATGGAACCTCAAGGATCTGACTATTGTTATGGTTGAATGTAATGTCTGATGGTTCAGATTCTGGAGGACTCCACACTGGTGTCGCCGGCGGTCTGTCCAAGTACCCCATGCTAGCGTTGGGCCGGAGTACTCGGTCTGCTGTCGGCGAGGCAAAGCGGTAAACCCCTCTTCGCTCCAAATCATCAGCAGTAGTTTCGTGTACGACATCTAGTTGGAAAAGGCTTTTCTGACAAGTTAGAATTACGTACGTCGTACCTGGCCTTACTCTGTAGATTGAAAAAGGCTGCAGTACATACCGGTCGTAAAGAAACTGGTCATATGAAGAAAAGCCTTTTGATGTGGCCACGAAGGATGCCGGTGCAGATGTTCTGTAGTGGCGTTTCTTTGGACTAGTATTGGAGTTGGTGAATTTGTTGCAAGGATTGAATTCGTAATATAAGATGGGTGCTGCCGATGTCTGAATGACGTGGACGGTCCCCGGATCCGGTGTTCTTTGTCCAAAAGTAAAGAACATTTTTACAAGAAAGATGTTTTCCCACCGGAATCCAAGGCGCACGTCCTCGTTCTGCCGGCCAGCCGATGTCGGTGATTTGTCGAGACGATGTTCGGCTCTTGCCCAGTCCAATCTTCCGTATTCTATTGGATTACACTTTTGACTTTCGGCATAGAGTCTGTGAATGTTTGCCGTCCAAACATCCGGCGGCAGCATGTGGAAGTAAATCCTGAGTCCCCTCAGGAATACTATGAAACTTAGGAGGCTGGATGTCGTTGAGGGGACTTTGGGATCCAGTCTGGACGGCCGTTTGTCTGCGAGTGTTGGGAAAATGTCAATACCGGTGCTGGAGGAAGCAGCATCTGGACTGGAAGAAGGCTCGGCAGGACGTTTCGGAAGGCTGCCGTGAGATTTGGATTCTTTGACTGCAGCAAAAGGACTGGAAGAAGAAGGCTCGGCAGGACGCTTGTGTTGTTTGCTGTGAGATTTGGATGCAGTTGGACGGTGGGAATCTGTTTGTCGGCAAGACTTTTTGGATACCGATGGATTGTCTCGGCAGGCAGGTCGTTTGAATTCATCAAACATAGTTGGACGACGAGGAGGCTCTGCTTCAAGTCTGCTGCCGGATCTCTTCATTACATCGGCGGCAGGTCGATTAGAGTGTTTTGGAATCGGACGGCTGGTGGGAATTTGCTGAGAAGAAGAAGAAACAGCTTCTCCATAGCCGGATCTCTTCATTACCGGTCGATGGTTTGACGACTGGGCATCTTGTTCGTGATGAATACTGGCATTGGAAGGACGGGATGACAACTTTTGATGGCGTCGGTAATCGTCAGCAGGTCTGGAATCGTTTGCCATGTCTGCAAGGAAAAGGATACAGGAAGGTGAGAGAGAGAGAGATGACTGGTAGTAAGGCAGTCCTCAGTCTGAATGCTTTCCGTCTGAAATCGCGCCTGCTTATATACTCAGCCGCAATCTGGAATCTCGCCATTTACCAACGTTGGAACAGCCTTCAAAACCCTCTTTATGCCCTTAAAAGGTAAGGAATTTGGTGGCGTGATGAGGAAAATACCACTTGAAACCGTTCCAAGTGGGTCACGTTGCAGAGTGTCTGGACACGTGCCATCCAAACATTTCGCCTACCAACATTGTTCTTAAAACTTTTGAATTGAGAACAATGAAGGCAGGCGAGAGTGGTGAAGGTTTCCACCTCTACTGGCATTGAGCACAGCTTGCAAGCTTGGAATCTTGGAGTATTGATGTAAACAGGAACGTTACGAGCTTGCAAGCTTGGATTCTTGATGCCCTTTTTTTCCAAAATCTCTCTGGTATTGACACCCATGTTTGGTCAGTCACTGATTAGACACAAGACTAACTTCCCATTTCGTTCTATAGAGACCAGTTAGTTGACCTCGTCCTCGGCCACCCAATGCAGGGATCCGACAACTCCATAGCCAAGTTGCACCCAGCGCTCGACCCGAATGTCTCTATGGACCGGTGCCATGTCTGGATGCGTTTGTCAGGAGTGTTCTTCCGAGTTACGAGTGTCCGACTGTCTGCGAGTCGAACAATAATGAATCTTACGTCAAACTGGTTACTCTGAGAAACACGGGAGCATGTGTCTAGCAGTCAATCAGTCGATACCAACCGTGAGCAGAATAACTCTTGACATGCACTTGTTCCAAGATTTCAATCTTTACATCCATACTTGGTCAGTGAATAGACAAAAAAAAAAGATTTTCCCCATTTCGTTCTATAGAGACCAGTTAGTAGACCTCGTCCTCGGCCACCCAGTGATGGGATCCGATGCTTCCTTAGCCTACTTGCACTTGGCGTTCGACCCGAATGTCGCTATGGACCGGTGTCATTCCAAGTGCGTTCGTCAGGAGCATACTTCCGAGTTACGAGTTGCACGAATGTCTGCGAGACGTGCAAGAATGAATCTTACGTCAAACTGGTTACTCTGAGAACACGGGGCATCTCTATCAGTCTATACTTACCAAGTACTGGATGTAATGCTTAGAAGGAACAAGGAAGAAAACAAGTGCATGACTTTTTTGGATCGGCAAAGACTGGAACTCTTCAGGAAGCTGCTTCCTTCCTTCATCAGGAACAAGGCTCATCTAATTGACAAAGACTCGAGCTGAAGCTTATGTAGTGCCGAGGTGGTTGAGAACTCGGCTAGGTTGAGACAACTAAAGTTGAAAAAAAAAAAAAATAATATATATATATATATATATATATATATATATATATATATATATATATATATATATATATATATATATTTTTTTTTGCATGTTTAGTTGTCTCATCATCTTCAGTCGATGCTAGTCTGCAGATGATGATGTATGATGTCCACGTCTTCAGTCTTCCATTTCCATCTTGACGTGACATGTCCCATCTTGTGTAGATTCCACCACCATTGGCCGGTCAGTAGATCTCACGTATAACACTGTGTCCTCTTCGTTTCTGATGTTGATGACTTGGATATAGTCTGGCACGTACTGGAGATAGGAAAGAGCGTGAGATGTTTGTCCTGTACCAACTTGAGGTGCAACTCGAATGCCGTAGATGGGTCCAGTACTTTCAAACACTATAGGATTTTGGCAGTCTTCCTGCATCGGCAACGTTTCCAATCTTGCTTCCTGCTTGATTGCGTATGTGTGGTCAGACTCCAGTGGATTCCCATACGTTTGCTGCATGAATGGCTTCATGTCTTGTGATGTAGGTGGCTCTTCTAAGGTATCTGGTTGACTTTGGGCATCATCCGGCTGTTGCTCACTTTGTTGGATACACATCAGTCTATTTCGTTCAATCTCTCTGTAGTATCCCAAGGTTGCATTGATGAGGAGAGGCAGGTAGTCACTTAGCAGAAAGCGGGCATCCACATCTTGTGAGTTGCACACGACGAATCTAGGCATCTTTGCCGGATTGGACGACAGGTAGGGAACTTGCAACACTTCTTTCAAACTTTTCCGGTTGAACAAGTTTCACTCTCTTGTCGACTCGCATATGTAGGTACCACATGTAGAGTTCCCTGTCCATTCGCTGAACATACAAGTCCATGATTCTCTGTAGAGTGTCTTCCCCAATTGCAAAATAGTGCTCGTACTTGAAGCGAACAGCGTTTCCTTGAGGCAGTACGTCTCTCACTTGAATCATTGGTGCGGCCAAGTCGTCCAACGTCGACCTGCTGTAATCCTTAATGTTGCGTGAATCCAGGAGGTTCCTGACGTTTCTGTAGAAAAAGTAAGAGTTGCCGTCTTTTCCAATAACTGCTGTCAAGAACTGGGTCTTGGGCTCCAACTCGTATCTGTAGTACATGGTGGTTTTCGATGCTCTTAGTAGCAGCGAAGAACGGTAAAGGAAGGAAGAATATCCAGTAACTCTGAAGAAGGCTTTCTAATTTCGAATGACTGAGGAGATGGCTTATATACGACAAGTCTTGCTCAGTGAATGCTACAGCCAAGACCGAGTCAACTCAACTGAAATCTCAAATATATATATATATATATATATATATATATATATATATATATATATATATATATATATATATATATATATATATATATATATATATATATATATATTTTACATGTTAGTTGTCTCATTGTCTCATCATCTTCAGCAGAGGCTCGACTGGCAGTTGAGGATCTTCCTTCTTCTTGCATCATCTTCTTGCTTCATCACAGGAACATCCAAGCTTGGTCAGTAAATAGACCTATCAGACTAAAGATTTTCCCATTTCGTTCTATAGAGACCAGTTAGTAGACCTCGTACTCGGCCACCCAGTGATGGGATCCGATGCTTCCTTAGCCTACTTGCATCTAGCGTTCGACCCGAATGTCTCTATGGACCGGTGTCATTCTAGATGCGTTCGTCAGGAGCATTCTTCCGAGTGACGAGTGCAAGACTGTCTGCGAGTCTTGCAACAATGGATCTTACGTCAAACTGGTTACTCTGAGAACACGGGGCACATCTATCAGTCTATCGGTCTATACTTGACATGCTTCTTCAACTCGAACGGATAGGTCTGGAACAGCAAGCTTCAACTGGAACGGCAAGGACTTGAACTATTCATATGCACCTTTTCCGACATCTGGCTTGACAGGAACATCCATTCATGGTAGACCAATCAGACAAAAGACTTGCCCATTTCATTCTATAGAGACCAGTTAGTTGACCTCGTCCTCGGCCACCCAGTGATGGGATTCGATGCTTCCTTAGCCTACTTGCACCTAGCATTAGACCCGAATGTCGCTATGGACCGGTGTCATTCCAGGTGCGTTCGTCAGGAGCATACTTCCGAGTTACGAGTTGCACGACTGTCTGCGAGTCGTGCCGTAATGAATCTTACGTCAAACTGGCTACTCTGAGAATACGGGCCATGTCTTGGTTGTCTATCGGTCCAAGAAACAAGGAGGCAAAAGTGCATGACTTGGAACTCTGGAACGGCAAGGACTGGAACTCTTCTGGAGGCTGCTTCCCTCCTCTGGAAAAAGGCTCATCTGAAGTTTCATAGCTCTAGGTGCAGCTTATATACTGCTCAGATGATGAGACAACCATACATGTAAAAAAAAAAAAAAAAATTTTTTTTTTTTTTTTTTTTGAGATTTCAGTTGAGTTGACTCGGCTTCTTTGGCAGGATTAGTCGCTGAGCAAGACTCGTGTCTCTTTTCATCATCCTTCCCACACAGCACCAACATTCCATTCTCTTCCATCATGATGTGTGACAGGACACGTGAGATACTCAAATGTTGCACATGTGCCGGTTCAGTCTTTGAAAAGTCAGGCTCAACATTGGCTTCTTTGACGTGCAACTCTCTGGGTGTCGTCTGATGCCCCTCGCCACATCAATGGTTCCAAGTTGGTTGTGTTCCCAGTCACCAAGAACTTGTGGTAGCACCAACATTGTTGCTCTCTCAACATGGATAGTTGTGTGCTGAACAATCTGCTGCACCAACGTTTCTTCTGAATTGTCAAGACATGGAATCATCACGAGTGGTTACACTACCCAAGGATGGGTAGATGGAAGCTTCATTTCAAACAAAACAAGTAAAGTTTAGGACTCATCTTTGGAAGACTTTACCTAACGAGTTGTACGGCCAATGGTCCTGGTCGTCAACGTTGGATTCGTCCTAAAATCATCATACCCACCCACTTTTTCACGACGTCACATGAAAACGTAGTGTCTGGTTGATCCAATGGCCTGTGACGTCCTTCCCTCCCAACTCAAAACTCTGCTTCCAGTTGGCTGGGATAGAAAGACGTGATTATGACGCAAACTCCCAGTATATAAGCTGGATGCAGAGCTTCCAGCCCTCATAACCAGTCGCTCACTCTGCTTTTAGAGAACCTATACCCATTTCCCTTTGCGAATTTTTTGCTCATTTATATTTTTGTAGCAAACATGAATTATTCACAGTATGGAGCTTTCTTGGCTAGCAGCACGTATGATTGCACCGAGTGTGCCATTTGCCTGGAGGAGTTGGCCGCCTCGCCGGGTAATATATTGACAGACGTCTCCGCATCTTGCCGCTTGGCCTGCGGGCATGTATTCCACCACAATTGCGTTCTGCAGTGCTTTGGGTCAGAGCTCACCCAGTGCCCACTCTGCCGGGTAGAATTTCTACCCAGCTTCCCCGAGTGTGGCTTCTGCGGGATTTCTTTAAATCCCTCGGTGCCAGTCTCGACACTAGCATGCTGCGGGACCAAGATGCACTGTCTGTGTCTGGACACTTGGTTACAAGGAAGTGGGGATGAGAGTATGGGCTGTTCCGTATGTAGCGATCAGCGAGGAGAAATGCTGGCCAAGATCGAACTGTTGCGAGATTCCGATGAGGAAGAGGGAGATGCGGAATCAAACAGCAGTTTACTCCCACCGACCCCGAACTATTCCCGATACGACGACTCGGACTCGGACTTGGATGGACTATCAGACTTTCTCGAGGACGCTGAAGAGTATTTGGCCGAATATAATCGACTACATAACTCTGCAAGTAACTCGAACCAGTCTGGTAGACAAAGTCCCGATGTGATTTGCTTAAACTGATTTGGTTCTCTGAAAGACACTTGTGTATAGTGACAGCCATTTACCGTAAAAAAAGGGTGGTTCCGAGTGGTGGTCTCCATCACTTGGAACCACCCTTTTTTACATCACCCTACGAACCAACATTGGATCACTTAAACAAGTAAAAGAAATGGCAAAGACTTGGTGTTGAAGAAGCATCATCTGCTGGCTGCAGTCATCATTGTCCATGGTTGCAGCATCATAAAAGAGTCATGATGATTAGCATCTGCAAGACACAGACCATTCCACTGACCATCTTTGAGGTGGTATGTCATAACCTACTTGTAAGATACAAGGAACAAGTTGAAGGTTCTGACAACAAGGGTTCAGAGACATCCATCCATGAGATGGCATGTCATAACCAACTTGTAAGAAGCAAAGAACAAGTAGAATGGCCCCCAACTAAAGAAAGTTGGAGATCCATGAGATGGGCTACTGGAATGAATGGCTTGTGAGAATGTAAGCAGCTGTGCTATCAATGTTGTAAAAAGTATTAGTTGCTGCTACCTTGGAAGATGAAGAGCTTGCAATGATGCTACTGAAGCTGTGCAACACTTTAAACACATGGACACGTACAATATAACACAAACATGTAATATACTAAAATGTAAGACACATACAATATAACACAAACAATATAACACAAACATGTAATATAATAAAATGTAAGACACATAAAAACAAATATATAACACAAATGACAATGAAAATCAAATATATAACAAAAAATGAAATGAAAATCAAAACGAAGTGAAAATCAAAAAACGAAGTGAAAAAAAAAATAATATATATAGGGGAGAATAGTATATATATAGGGAGAAGAGAATAATATATATATATATATATATATATATATATATATATATATATATATATATATATATATATATATATATATATATATATATATATATATATATATATATATGTTTTTTTTCTTTTCTATTTTTTGTTTTTTTCATTCCTCACCAACTCACTCCTCATCAAACCTTTTATTGCCTCATTATACCCTTTATTCTATAGCTCCAAATGTACAAATTTGGTAACATGAGAAATGACGATTTTGGTGGAAATCTCGCAAGCACACATCAACCAGCAACAAGCTGATGGTGTATGTGGTTACAACGGACCATGGAACACTCATTTGCAACCGACTCGAGTTTATCCAACTCGTCCACCACGGGCTATAGTCGGAAACATGTTTCAGATTTGAGGGGTAGGTTGTCTTTGCAACCTTATACCAGGAGGGCGCTTAAGGATAGATACATTATGACGGCATAGAAATGTAGCATGGACCCCACTGTGTCATACGGCACCAGTCCCATCTCGCTAGCACATTTTAATGTTGAGCTATGACCAATGAACCATTCAAACGTGACCTGGAAACTTTGAGACGAGGTGACACCTGAACCGGAGCAACTATGGACACCAAACTAGCACGTTGCATACTATGCGTCGAGACCTTTCATATGATACCTCACTCGTCCAGCTGCGTTGAAAACATCTATAGTCGCTAATAACAGGGTACGTGTAAAATCCGAAAAAAAAACTTACAGGGCTAGGACCATGAAACTTTATAGATACACTCTGTCCCTCTCAACATGTATCCCAACGTTGGTCCGGTTGTCCTAGCTAGCACCACTTGGGAGCAGTGACAGACTCAACTTGGTAACATGGAAAATGACGATTTTGGGGAAATCTCCCAAGCACTCACTGACCAGGGACAATCTGATGATATAGGCGGTTAGGGTTTGGCATGACACATTCATCTGTAACCTAGCAGACTTTATCCAACGTGTCCAGCTCGGGCTATAGTCGGAAACATGTTTGAGATTTGAGGGGTAGGCTGTCTTTGCAACTATATACCAGGAAGGCGCATAAAGATAGATACACAATGACGGCATACAAATGACGCATGGACACTACTGTGTCATACGGCACCAGTCCCGTCCAGCTGGCACTTGTGATGGCTGAGCTATGACCAATGAAGCATTCATACATGACTTGAAAACTTTGAGACTAGGTGACACCTGAACAGGAGCAGCTATGGACACTAAACTTGCACGTTGCATACTACGTGTTGAGACCTTTCATATGATACCTCACTTGTCCAGTTGCGATGAAAACATCTATAGTTGCTAAAAACAGGGTATGAGTAAAAACCGGATTACAAAAAAAATTACAGGGCTAGGACCATGAAACTTTATAGATACACTCTGTCCCTCTCAACATGTATCCCAACGTTGGTCCGGTTGTCCTAGCTAGCACCACTTGGGAGCAGACTCAAATTGAAAACATGGGAAATGACGGATTTTGGTGGTAATCTCCCAAGCACTCATTGACCAGGGACAATTTGATGATATAGGCGGTTAGGGTTTGGCATAAAGTACTCGACACCACCATTGATCCTAAAAAAATCTAAGCTCTATGACCCTATAGAAATAGTATTGGTTTATAATCATATAATTTATATTATTTAAATTATTAACATGGGAATAATGTAAAGTCTATGGAGACAAATTAGTTATTTTGTATCGGAACGAGTATCAATTGATGTATACTCGTTCCAATACAAAATAATTAATTTTTATCCATCGTTAGCAAGTTAACTGTAACTAACTGAAACTAATAATTCGTCAGCATTTCCTCTTTCATTTGGGCGTTGGTTCTGCTGTACTTGAGACGTATGTCTGGTAAGCTCCCATATATTTTATTAATATTTTGCGTAAATGTTAAAGTTTTTTAAAAATTCATATTATATTATTGTGTATAAACATAAACTCTATCTATTGATATAATTTTTATAATCATATAATTTATATTACTTAAATTATTAACACTTTTGTGCTATTGTGTAGTTGTAATGCACACGTAGCATTGCTTGACACATATTTTCTTTAATAATTTGACTAAATTTAGAAATATTGTAAAAAATTTTTATATATTCATGTGTATCTTGACGAGACCTATCCATTTATGTATTATTTATGTTATTATGAGTTGTATTTGTTAAATTCTTAATATTCTGGTGCTATTGCATAGTTACATTCCAATATTAATTTTCTGGAAATTTAGTTTGACTATTAAAGTTCATAAATGCTAAAGATTTTATTTATTGGATTTTTTTTCATGTTAAGAAAGTAATATTAAGATAACTATAGTTTGAAACAAACTACTTGTATTGAACAAAACTTATGTTTCGAAACTATAATATTTATTTCTTAATTTGTGTATAGTTATTGAACTGTGTATGTATATAATGCATCAAGTCTTTTCACTAATTAAATAGTAATTAGCTTAGCAATAATGGAAAAGATTTTACTATAAAAATTGTTATGATGTTTTATAAAATTATGAATTCTTAAATTTAGGCACTGTCTTTGAAAAATGTACATATTGGTACTTTTACAAATATAGTGTTCTTAGATATCATTTGCTTACTTAGACTTTAAGTTTTAAATCAATATAACTTAATAATTAATATTGTAAAAAACCTTCTAGTTTCTAGAGAAATGTGGGGTTTCTCAGTTTGCAGCTGTGGTTATACGTTTGAGGGAATAATTATTAAAGTTATGAAGTCATCAACTAATAATGCTACACTCAAGACATGTCTGGTAAGCTCCCACATTTTATTAATATTTTGAATAAATGTTAAAGTTTTGTAAAAATTCTTTTTATATTATTGTATATAAACATAAGCTGTATCTATTGATATAAATTTTATAATCATATAATTTAAATTATCAACACTTTTGTGCTATTACGTAGTTGTAATGCACACATCCCATTGCTTTACATGCTTTCTCATCTTTTCGTTAATAATTTGCAGAAATATTTTTTTTAAAAAAAAATTTTATGTATTCATGTGTATCTTAACGAGACCTATCTATTGATATTATATAATATATATATATTTAAAACTTGTACAAGTTATCATAATTGTTAAGCCTTGCATGCATTGTTGTCAAAAAGTAAATTATTGTACTTTGTATATATTCCAACATTAATTTACTGGATATTAAGTTTGACCATTAAAGTTCATAAATGCTAAAGATTTTATTTATTGAATTATTTATTCATGTTAAGAAAGTAATATTAAGATAATGATAGTTTGAAAAAAAAAACTACTTGTATTGAACAAAACTTATGTTTCGAAACTAAAATATTCATTTCTTAATTTGTGTATAGTTGTTGAACTGTATAATGCATCAAGTCTTTTCATTAATTAAATAGTAATTAGCTGAGCAATAATGGAAAAGATTTTACTATAAAAAATGTTATGAATATTATATCGTTTAAAAGAAATTTCGGGCATGTTCATTATTAAAGTAAGTATATTTGATTCTATTTATAGTTTCATTAAAAGTATGGAGTTGTATTTATTCAAGATTTTCAATTTATTGACATATATTCAAGGTAGAAAAACATTATATTTGCTCAAGTATAGTTTTAACTAATTTATCCTATAATTATTTTGTTAAAGAAATTAGTACATTTCTAATTGTAATTATATGAAAATATTGCATATATTCCTAGCGTTAAAGACATGGTGAGAAATTGCATTAGCTAGCTAATCTTTCAAAACAGCTATCTATGTAGTATTCTTTCCATGTTATGTACTAGAATTTAAAATTATGAATTTTTAAATTTAGGCACTGTTTTTGAAAAATGTTCATATTGGTACTTCTACAAATATAGTGTTCTTAGATATCATTTGCTTACTTAGACTTTAAGTTTTAAATCAATATAACTTAATAATCAATATTGTAAAAACCTTCTAGTTTCTAAAGAAATGTGGGGTTTCTCACTTTGCAACTGTGGCTATCTGTTTGAGGGAATAATTATGAAGTCATCAACTTCTTAATAATGCTACACTCAAGACGTGTCTGGTAAGCTCCCATATTTTATTAATATTTTACGTAATTGTTAAAGTTTTGTAATTCTTTTTATATTATTGTATATAAACATAAGTTTTATCTATTGATATAATTTATATTATTTAAATTTATTCTAGATTTTCATTTTATATTTATTCAAAACACTTTTTTCATTTGTTTTCTGTATATTTGTTTTTATTTTATTGATATATTCAAGGTATTTTATGTTTTTCTAACATTATATTTGCTCTAGTATAATTTTAACTATTTTATCCTACAATTATTTAGTAATACATGTCTTAAAAACATGGTGAGAAATTGCATTAGCTAGCTAATGTTTAAAAACAGCTATCTATGCAGTATTTTTTCCATGTTATGTTCTTAAATTTAGGCACTGTCTTTGAAAAATGTACATATTGGTACTTCTACAAATATAGTGTTCTTAGATATCATTTGCTTACTTAGACTTTAAGTTTTAAATCAATATTGTAAAAACCTTCTAGTTTCTAAAGAAATGTGGGGTTTCTCAGTTTGCAACTGTGGCTATCCGTTTGAGAGAATAATTATTAAAATTATGAGGTTATCAACTTCTTAATAATGCTACACTCAAGACGTGTCTGGTAAGCTCCCATATTTTATTAATATTTTACGTATTCATGTATTTTATATATTCATGTGCAACGTATCTAAATGGTTACTTTTTTAAACAATTTTTTAATATATTAATTTTAATTATTCCAATAATTAGAATGAAGTGAGTAATATTACTTACACTTTTGATGACTGTTCTTGTGACATAGTTCTGAAGATTTTACCGATGAATAGATGACTCCTGAAGCTTGAAGAGAGTAGCAGGAGCAACAGGCAGACTGGGAAAGGAACTATCGTGAATGTCTGAAGCCGGTCTGGCGAGCAGCTTATATACCCCGCTGGAACCAGGAAGTAATCGCCCACTCAGAAGTCTGATGTTTCGAACATTCTTGAATAGTGTCAATGACTCATTTGCAAAGGTAATGACGCCAGATGGAACAGCAATTTGCAAAGATAATGATGCAAAATGAGGACACTATTGCAGAGGTAATGATGCAAAATGAGGACACTATTGCAGAGGTAATGATGCAAAATGAGGACACTATTGCAGAGGTAATGATGCAAAATGAGGACACTATTGCAAAGGTAATGATGCAAGATGATGATAATATTTCAAAGATAATGATGCAAAATGAGGACACTATTGCAAAGGTAATGATGCAAGATGAGGAAACTATTGCAAAGGTAATGATGCAAAATGAGGACACTATTGCAAAGGTAATGATGCAAGATGAGGAAACTATTGCAAAGATAATGATGCAAAATGAGGACACTATTGCAAAGGTAATGATGCAAGATGAGGAAACTATTCCAAAAATAATGATGCAAAATGAGGAAACTATTTCAAAGGTAATGATGCAAGATGAGGAAACTATTGCAGAGATTGACACAAGATGATCCTGTCAGTGCGCTATATAAACTGCAGCTTCAGCCTTCATTATTTAAATGAGCCTTGCAGCAATCATGAACTTTTCTCAATATAGAGCTTCTACACAGGAGTCATCTTCATCGGTAAAGTCTTCAAAACTGTCATCAAAAGTATCAGGTAAGCAATATTACTCACTTCATTCTAATTATTAGAATAAATATATTAAAAAATTGTTTAAAAAAATGTAACTATTTAGATATAATATAATAAATAAAACCTATCTATTGATATTATATAATATAGATAAATCTCGTTAAGATACACATGAATATATAAAATACATGAATACGTAAAATATTAATAAAATATGGGAGCTTACCAGACACGTCTTGAGTGTAGCATTATTAAGAAGTTGATAACCTCATAATTTTAATAATTATTCTCTCAAACGGATAGCCACAGTTGCAAACTGAGAAACCCCACATTTCTTTAGAAACTAGAAGGTTTTTACAATATTGATTTAAAACTTAAAGTCTAAGTAAGCAAATGATATCTAAGAACACTATATTTGTAGAAGTACCAATATGTACATTTTTCAAAGACAGTGCCTAAATTTAAGAACATAACATGGAAAAAATACTGCATAGATAGCTGTTTTTAAACATTAGCTAGCTAATGCAATTTCTCACCATGTTTTTAAGACATGTATTACTAAATAATTGTAGGATAAAATAGTTAAAATTATACTAGAGCAAATATAATGTTAGAAAAACATAAAATACCTTGAATATATCAATAAAATAAAAACAAATATACAGAAAACAAATGAAAAAAGTGTTTTGAATAAATATAAAATGAAAATCTAGAATAAATTTAAATAATATAAATTATATCAATAGATAAAACTTATGTTTATATACAATAATATAAAAAGAATTACAAAACTTTAACAATTACGTAAAATATTAATAAAATATGGGAGCTTACCAGACACGTCTTGAGTGTAGCATTATTAAGAAGTTGATGACTTCATAATTATTCCCTCAAACAGATAGCCACAGTTGCAAAGTGAGAAACCCCACATTTCTTTAGAAACTAGAAGGTTTTTACAATATTGATTATTAAGTTATATTGATTTAAAACTTAAAGTCTAAGTAAGCAAATGATATCTAAGAACACTATATTTGTAGAAGTACCAATATGAACATTTTTCAAAAACAGTGCCTAAATTTAAAAATTCATAATTTTAAATTCTAGTACATAACATGGAAAGAATACTACATAGATAGCTGTTTTGAAAGATTAGCTAGCTAATGCAATTTCTCACCATGTCTTTAACGCTAGGAATATATGCAATATTTTCATATAATTACAATTAGAAATGTACTAATTTCTTTAACAAAATAATTATAGGATAAATTAGTTAAAACTATACTTGAGCAAATATAATGTTTTTCTACCTTGAATATATGTCAATAAATTGAAAATCTTGAATAAATACAACTCCATACTTTTAATGAAACTATAAATAGAATCAAATATACTTACTTTAATAATGAACATGCCCGAAATTTCTTTTAAACGATATAATATTCATAACATTTTTTATAGTAAAATCTTTTCCATTATTGCTCAGCTAATTACTATTTAATTAATGAAAAGACTTGATGCATTATACAGTTCAACAACTATACACAAATTAAGAAATGAATATTTTAGTTTCGAAACATAAGTTTTGTTCAATACAAGTAGTTTTTTTTTTCAAACTATCATTATCTTAATATTACTTTCTTAACATGAATAAATAATTCAATAAATAAAATCTTTAGCATTTATGAACTTTAATGGTCAAACTTAATATCCAGTAAATTAATTTTGGAATATATACACCAAGTACAATAATTTACTTTTTGACAACAATGCATGCAAGGCTTAACAATTATGATAACTTGTACAAGTTTTAAATACATATATATTATATAATATCAATAGATAGGTCTCGTTAAGATACACATGAATACATAAAAAAAATTTTTTTAAAAAAAATATTTCTGCAAATTATTAACGAAAAGATGAGAAAGCATGTAAAGCAATGGGATGTGTGCATTACAACTACGTAATAGCACAAAAGTGTTAATAATTTAAGTAATATAAATTATATGATTATAAAAATTATATCAATAGATAGAGTTTATGTTTATACACAATAATATAATAGAATTTTTAAAAAACTTTAACATTTACGCAAAATATTAATAAAATATATGGGAGCTTACCAGACACACGTCTCAATTACAGCAGAACCAACGCCCAAATGAAAGAGGAAATGCTGACGAATTATTAGTTTCAGTTAGTTACAGTTAACTTGCTAACGATGGATAAAAATTAATTATTTTGTATTGGAACGAGTATACATCAATTGATACTCGTTCCGATACAAAATAACTAATTTGTCTCCATAGACTTTACATTATTCCCATGTTAATAATTTAAATAATATAAATTATATGATTATAAACCAATACTATTTCTATAGGGTCATAGAGCTTAGATTTTTTTAGGATCAATGGTGGTGTCGAGTACTTTATGCCAAACCCTAACCGCCTATATCATCAAATTGTCCCTGGTCAATGAGTGCTTGGGAGATTACCACCAAAATCCGTCATTTCCCATGTTTTCAATTTGAGTCTGCTCCCAAGTGGTGCTAGCTAGGACAACCGGACCAACGTTGGGATACATGTTGAGAGGGACAGAGTGTATCTATAAAGTTTCATGGTCCTAGCCCTGTAAATTTTTTTGTAATCCGGTTTTTACTCATACCCTGTTTTTAGCAACTATAGATGTTTTCATCGCAACTGGACAAGTGAGGTATCATATGAAAGGTCTCAACACGTAGTATGCAACGTGCAAGTTTTAGTGTCCATAGCTGCTCCTGTTCAGGTGTCACCTAGTCTCAAAGTTTTCAAGTCATGTATGAATGCTTCATTGGTCATAGCTCAGCCATCACAAGTGCCAGCTGGACGGGACTGGTGCCGTATGACACAGTAGTGTCCATGCGTCATTTGTATGCCGTCATTGTGTATCTATCTTTATGCGCCTTCCTGGTATATAGTTGCAAAGACAGCCTACCCCTCAAATCTCAAACATGTTTCCGACTATAGCCCGAGCTGGACACGTTGGATAAAGTCTGCTAGGTTACAGATGAATGTGTCATGCCAAACCCTAACCGCCTATATCATCAGATTGTCCCTGGTCAGTGAGTGCTTGGGAGATTTCCCCCAAAATCGTCATTTTCCATGTTACCAAGTTGAGTCTGTCACTGCTCCCAAGTGGTGCTAGCTAGGACAACCGGACCAACGTTGGGATACATGTTGAGAGGGACAGAGTGTATCTATAAAGTTTCATGGTCCTAGCCCTGTAAGTTTTTTTTCCGGATTTTACACGTACCCTGTTATTAGCGACCATAGATGTTTTCAACGCAGCTGGACGAGTGAGGTATCATATGAAAGGTCTCGACGCATAGTATGCAACGTGCAAGTTTGGTGTCCATAGTTGCTCCGGTTCAGGTGTCACCTCGTCTCAAAGTTTCCAGGCTATACTCGAATGGTTCATCAGTCATAGCTCAACATTAAAATGTGCTAGCGAGATGGGACTGGTGCCGTATGACACAGTGGGGTCCATGCTACATTTCCATGCCGTCATAATGTATCTATCCTTACGCGCCCTCCTGGTATAAGGTTGCAAAGACAGCCTACCCCTCAAATCTGAAACATGTTTCCGACTATAGCCCGTGGTGGACACGTTGCATAAACTCGACTCGGTTACAGATGAATGTGTCATGCTAAGCTGCACCCACTTGCACCATCAATTTGTCGCTGACCGGTGCGTGCTTGGGAGATTACCAGCCGAAATCGTCATTTCTCATATTACCAAGTTGAGTATGTCACTGCTCCCAAGTGGTGCTAGCTAGGACAACCGGACCAACGTTGGAATACATGTTGAGAGGGACTGAGTGTATACCTGTAACGTTTCATGGTCCTAGCCCTGTAAGTTTTTTTCCGGATTTTACACGTACCCTGTTATTAGCGACCATAGATGTTTTCAACGCAGCTAGACGAGTGAGGTATCATATGAAAGGTCTCGACGCATAGTATGCAACGTGCAAGTTTGGTGTCCATAGCTGCTCCGGTTCAGGTGTTACCTCGTCTCAAAGTTTCCAGGTCACGTTTGCATGGTTCTTCAGTCATAGCTCAACATTAAAATGTGCTAGCGAGACGGGACTGGTACCATATGACACAGTATCATCCCTACCTCCCTTGCACAATGTCATTGTACACGCATCCTTACGCGCCCTCCTGGTATAATGTCACAAAGACAGACTACCCCTCAAATCTGAAACATGTTTCCGACTATAGCCCGTGGTGGACGCGTTGGATAAACTCGAGTCGGTTGCAAATGAGTGTTCCATGGTCCGTTGTAACCACATACACAATCAGCTTGTTGCTGGTTGATGTGTGCTTGCGAGATTTCCACCAAAATCGTCATTTCTCATGTTACCAAATTTGTACATTTGGAGCTATAGAATAAAGGGTATAATGAGGCAATAAAAGGTTTGATGAGGAGTGAGTTGGTGAGGAATGAAAAAAACAAAAAATAGAAAAGAAAAAAATAATATGTATATATATATATATATATATATATATATATATATATATATATATATATATATATATATATATATATATATATATATATATATATATATATATATATATATATATATATATATATATTATTCTCTTCTCCCCTATATATATACTATTCTCCCCTATATATATTATTTTTTTTTCACTTCGTTTTTTGATTTTCATTTCATTTTTTGTTATATATTTGTTTTTATGTGTCTTTGTGTTATATTGTATGTGTCTTACATTTTATTATATTACATGTTTGTGTTATATTGTATGTGTCTTACATTTTAGTATATTACATGTTTGTGTTATATTGTACGTGTCCATGTGTTTAAAGTGTTGCACAGCTTCAGTAGCATCATTGCAAGCTCTTCATCTTCCAAGGTAGCAGCAACTAATACTTTTACAACATTGATAGCACAGCTGCTTACATTCTCACAAGCCATTCATTCCAGTAGCCCATCTCATGGATCTCCAACTTTCTTTAGTTGGGGGCCATTCTACTTGTTCTTTGCTTCTTACAAGTTGGTTATGACATGCCATCTCATGGATGGATGTCTCTGAACCCTTGTTGTCAGAACCTTCAACTTGTTCCTTGTATCTTACAAGTAGGTTATGACATACCACCTCAAAGATGGTCAGTGGAATGGTCTGTGTCTTGCAGATGCTAATCATCATGACTCTTTTATGATGCTGCAACCATGGACAATGATGACTGCAGCCAGCAGATGATGCTTCTTCAACACCAAGTCTTTGCCATTTCTTTTACTTGTTTAAGTGATCCAATGTTGGTTCGTAGGGTGATGTAAAAAAAAGGGTGGTTCCAAGTGATGGAGACCACCACTCGGAACCACCCTTTTTTTTACGGTAAATGGCTGTCACTATACACAAGTGTCTTTCAGAGAACCAAATCAGTTTAAGCAAATCACATCGGGACTTTGTCTACCAGACTGGTTCGAGTTACTTGCAGAGTTATGTAGTCGATTATATTCGGCCAAATACTCTTCAGCGTCCTCGAGAAAGTCTGATAGTCCATCCAAGTTCGAGTCCGAGTCCGAGTCGTCGTATCGGGAATAGTTCGGGGTCGGTGGGAGTAAACTGCTGTTTGATTCCGCATCTCCCTCCTCCTCATCGGAATCTCGCAACAGTTCGATCTTGGCCAGCATTTCTCCTCGCTGATCGCTACATACGGAACAGCCCATACTCTCATCCCCACTTCCTTGTAACCAAGTGTCCAAACACAGACAATGCATCTTGGTCCCGCAGCATGCTAGTGTCGAGACTGGCACCGAGGGATTTAAAGAAATCCCGCAGAAGCCACACTCGGGGAAGCTGGGTAGAAATTCTACCCGGCAGAGTGGGCACTGGGTGAGCTCTGACCCGTAGCACTGCAGAACGCAGTCGTGATGGAACACGTGCCCGCAGGCCAAACGGCAAGATGCGGAGATGTATGTGGTTCTATTACCTGGCGAGGCGGCCAATTCCTCCAGGCAAATGGCACACTCGGTACAATCATACGTGCTGCTAGCCAAGAAAGCTCCATACTGTGAATAATTCATGTTTGCTACAAAAATATAAATGAGCAAAAAAATTCGCAAAGGGAAAAAATGGGTATAGGTTCTCTAAAAAGCAGAGTGAGCGACTGGTTATGAGGGCTGGAAGCTCTGCATCCAGCTTATATACTGGGAGTTTGCGTCATAATCACGTCTTTCTATCCCAGCCAACTGGAAGCAGAGTTTTGAGTTGGGAGGGAAGGACGTCACAGGCCATTGGATCAACCAGACACTACGTTTTCATGTGACGTCGTGAAAAAGTGGGTGGGTATGATGATTTTAGGACGAATCCAACGTTGACGACCAGGACCATTGGCCGTACAACTCGTTAGGTAAAGTCTTCCAAAGATGAGTCCTAAACTTTACTTGTTTTGTTTGAAATGAAGTTTCCATCTACCCATCCTTGGGTAGTGTAACCACTCGTGATGATTCCATGTCTTGACAATTCAGAAGAAACGTTGGTGCAGCAGATGGTTCAGCACACAACTATCCATGTTGAGAGAGCAACAATGTTGGTGCTACCACAAGTTCTTGGTGACTGGGAACACAACCAACTTGGAACCATTGATGTGGCGAGGGGCATCAGACGACACCCAGAGAGTTGCACGTCAAAGAAGCCAATGTTGAGCCTGACTTTTCAAAGACTGAACCGGCACATGTGCAACATTTGAGTATCTCACGTGTCCTGTCACACATCATGATGGAAGAGAATGGAATGTTGGTGCTGTGTGGGAAGGATGATGAAAAGAGACACGAGTCTTGCTCAGCAAATATATTTTTGGTTAGCAAAATCTGTTCTTATTTCATTATTTGAATGGTTTAACAAAATATATTACCAGCCTTTCATCACTTTATAAATACTTAGTCCACAAACATTTCTTTTTATGTATTGAAACAATTTTAAAATCGTTTCTTTTATATTAATTAAATGAAAATTAAATATAAAATAAATTAAAAATATGTTTTTACGAACTTTCGAGTGAGTATTGTACCATATAATATTAAAGTTAATTTAATATTTAAGTAAATATTAAAATAGGAGGAAAAAGTTTAAGAAAATTATATCCTTAGTTTATCATCTTTTCATAATATTATGACTTTATAAAATCAATAGGTATTGGAAATATTAGCTTATTACGAAATATAATCGAATATGCAATTCACTACGTAATTACATATTATAAGAATTTTGTCTCATAAATATAAAAATCATATAAAATGAAAATTGAATTCATAATCAATATCCACAAATGTTTAAATAGTTATATCAATAAGAAAATGGGAATAATTTTCAAATTTAAAAATCGAGCAAT
Source organism: Latrodectus hesperus (assembly GCA_037975125.1). Classification (NCBI taxonomy): domain Eukaryota; kingdom Metazoa; phylum Arthropoda; class Arachnida; order Araneae; family Theridiidae; genus Latrodectus; species Latrodectus hesperus. The sequence goes on along the minus strand of JAJQOW010000421.1, from coordinate 24,723 downwards.
CTGCTACCAGAATATTTTTAGAGATGTAATTATATATAATTTCTCTTTTATCACAATCTGGGCTTTCTATTGCCAAATGGTTCTGTTTATGTAATGACAACTTTTTCAACAAGAGAAGGATGTCATAGTTTAAAAGTATATTATTTGGTGTTAGTTTCATATATTACTATAACACATGAATTAAATATGTCATTTGGAAGGTGAATGAAGATGTTACACAGTTTAAACAGCATTTCAAGATTCAGTAACAATTGGTAACTGACAAATAGAAACTTCAACAATAAGTATGAAAAATTAAAATAGTAATAAAGATAGATAATTTTTACAATCACAGGAAAGGAAATAGGATGAAAATTTCAAGTCATATTTTCTTTTGTTAGAATCGGTGACCTGTATCAACTGCCTCTACAAGATGTAAAAATTAGTATTAACCCACGAAAAGTATTATTCGTTAAGTCGGAAATTCACACAGAACACATTTATTATTTAAGAACAAAATAAAAAAAGATATTCACTCAACAGACAAAAATAAAGTTATACAAGGTTTATACAAATCTTGAATGTCTTACAAGCAGATTCAAATTGGTATTTAATGTTTGAACAAAATTTTCATATTTATATTGCATGATTTTATGTCATATGGAATTGACTTTTTGATGCGTGTTTCAATTTCTACTATCTTCTCTTTCACGATATATTTTTTTGTTTACTAGTATTTATATATTGAACATCTGCAAAATATCATTTTTTGTAAATTTTCAATTATGCCTTTTAGTTTTGACTATTGTCCATTGCTGCGTTAGAAAAGCAAAGCTTTTCACCAATGTGGTCAACACCCTCTTTACCTGATACACGTGTATGTGTTGGTATTAAGTCAAGTGCAGCCCAATGGCTGGCACTCAGGATTTCTGTTCCACAGTTTATGGTTTCGATTCCTATTTTGTTTATAGAAATAGGAAAGAATTAAAAATCCATTTTAAAAACAAGACTCTTTTGAATCTGCCATCGTGTGATCAAAAATGAAGTTTGAGTGACCAAAACCAAGCAAATATGTTCATATATAATACCATATTTATATTAATAAACAATAAAAATAAACTAAATTCTTAACAAAAATATTCTTTATCTATTATATGTATTAAAGTCTCATTTGATATACTGAAATAATAATTTTTGAAAACATAAATAAATCAAAATTATTATCGTAATAAATATTCATGAAGTAATAAAGCATTTAAAATACACAAGTATGTTAAAAAAGCTGAATGGAATTCCTTTTAAAATATATTGAGGTTTGTTAAATTGTCATTTAACTAAAAATAATTATTCGAAGACGATTTGTAATTGAATTTTGGAATCAAAAAATAAAGACTTGCATTAAATTATTGTCGGTAATTTATTTTTGATAAACCATCGGCTTCGAATAAGTTAACATTTGCAAATATGTGATCCAAGAACATGAAGCTAAATTATCTAGAATAATGATATGTTTCAAATACATTGGATACAATAAATTATTAATTCATCATAATAATATGTTGCCGTTACATATTTTTGTCTTTACACATCCTGTCACATGACAGCACTGGCCGTTGGCTAAAAGTAAAATGTATCATCATTTGAATTAGAAGCGACGAGGGTGGAAGTTTTCATAAACTTCATATACCATACTTATAATTTAGAATCAGGTACAAAGAAAAAGGAATTTAGAAATGGCAAGCAATCTTTAGATGTGTAATTTCTCATGGAAGTCAATACGACATATATAGTGAGACTTGTCCTTTTAGAGGACAGACGCATAGCTCTTTATTTGTGATTTAAATTCACTAACTTCCGATAACAGTATACAAGAATGAACCCTCTAATTAAGCAGACCAACGCGGCGCTAAGAAATACGAGGGTTACTCTGAAATTTTTGAGATACGCGCAGACGTGAATTTACAAAATAAAAATAACGGTTTAATTTTAAAGTACAAAGTATTTTAACACAGAAGACGATTTTTTACTGACTGACTTCAACTTGTTAAGCGTGGAATAAATTTTAAGCAGAATGAGAAAATGGAGTTGACGTGAGAACATTTTTGCGCTATGATTTTCTACGATTTCAAAGCAGGATTAAATCAAGAAGAATGCGACAAGTTTGAAGGAAGAAGAAGTTTGAATGACAATATATCAAGCAAATATGTTCATGTAGAATGCCATATTTCTATTAACAAACAATAAAAGAAAACTAAATACTTCACAAAATCCATGTTTATGAATTATATGTATTATGGCCTCATTTCATACACAGAAAAATTCTTTTAGGAAAATATAAGTAAATTTTTAATAAGTTATTGCTATTAATACTCATTAAGTAATAAAGCATTTAACACTTATAAGGATGTTAAATATGCTAATAGAATTGCCATTAAATATATATATATATATATATATATATATATATATATATATATATATATATATATATATATATATATATGTATATATGTATATATATATATATATAAGGTTTTAAATACGTATGTGATTTCATTTAATCAGTTGAAGGAAATTTATAACAAAATTCAAAATAAAGTCATGATATATATAATAGGTCGCAATCTACTTTTTGATAAAATACATCAATTTTTGAATATGTCTTCATTTGTAAATAAGTGATGCATGAGCATGAAGCTAAGTTAACTAGGAGAAGGATGAGTTTCAAATATTTTAGATATAATAACTTATTAATAAATCAGTTGATTAAAATTATGTCGTTGTTTCCTAACACAATTTTGAGGAAAATCTTTCGTGAGTCTAACGTATCCTGTAGCATTACAGCACTGTTCACTGACTAAAAGTAAAATGAATCTCCATCACAACGAGAAAGAAAGAGGGTAGAAGACTTCACAATCTTCATATACGATCATCATAATTTAGAAGCATTTACCAAGCTATTTAGAATCGGAGTAAGAATCTCCAGAGGTATCATTTCACATGGAGGACAATGCGAACAAGACATATTTACGTGACTTGCTGCTATTAGTGAATATGATGTGAGCGTGGCTCTTCGTTTGAGATTTGAATTCACAACCTGCTGATAACAGGTACAAAAATCAATCCCCTAACCAAGCAGGCCTTCGAAACACTAAGAAATATATCTTTGATTAGCGAAATCTATTGTTCTATTTTCATTGCTTGAAATGTATGTACCAACTATTTTATCTACCTTTCTGAAGCAAAAATTATTCAGTCAACAAATATTTTTCTCATTGAATTCAAACAACTCAAAATTTTTTAATTTTATGTCAATTAAATGACATTTATGGACATAACTTAGAATTGTAATTCTTTCTTACAAATCTTCGAGTAAATGTTGCAATATATAATGTTTAACCGACATTTTAAGAAAGAGGACAATATTTAAATATAATTTTTAACTGAATTTATTATCTTTCCATAATATAAAAATAAAATTCTTAAACAAATTCCAAAAGTGATTAAACTGTTATGTAAATAAGAGAATGTGCATAAATTTCAAATTTAAAATAGAGTATTCTGAGTAACAGAATATTTTCAGAGAGGTGATTTATATAATTTCTCTTTTCTCGCACTCGGAAACCTGAAATTTACTTGAGTAGATTGCATAGATGTAAATGATGTCATTCAGAAAAGTGAGAAAGTATCGATGTACCTGTTTTAATAACGCTGATAGTTCTGTACAAGTAACAAAAGAAATGTAGCATACAGAAATATAAATGATAAATGCGAAAACTTTAAAAAAAGTAATGAAAATTTTAAATCGCATGTATGTCTTTAATTCTTAGTAGTGTTGACCAAATGTAACTCCCCTACAACATGTAGATAGAGCCAGAATTGATCCACAAAAAAATGTATCTCATGATGTAGGAAATTCAAAAAGAGCACATTTTTTACTTAAGAACATAATTAAAGAATTATATTCATTCAAAAGATACAAATACAACAATAAATAATAAAAAGTTTATCGAAACCTTGAAGATCGTACAAGCAGCTTCAAAATGGTGTTCAGTATTTGAGATTAATTACTATACAGGTTTATGTTTTGTAGATTTATTTCATTAGGAATTAACACTAATATTCTTGTTTCAATACTTTCTGATTTTTCTTTAACGATAAATTTTTTGATTTACTACTATTTATGTACTGAGAACCTATGTTATATTTAATTTCTTGTATACTTTCAACTACGCGTTTGTTTTGTATAGTTTTGACGATTCTCCTCTGTTATATATCAGAAAAATCTTGCTTTTCTGGCAAAGTGGTCAACACCTTCTGCTCATGATAAAATATCTAGTTGTCCGTGTTGATATTTAGCCGAGCTTGCGGGCCGAATGGCTAACAATCCGGTTTTTGGTTCAACAGTTAATGAGTTCGTTTCCCATATTGCGAAAATAAATATCAAAAGGTTCGAAATCAATTTTAAATACTTAATACCGGTCGAATTAGACGTCATGTTGGTTGGGGGATAAAACAAAACAATCAAATATGTACTTATATAATATTAAATTTATAATAACAAATCAAAAACTTCAACTAAATACTTTACCAAAAGTTTCTTTATCTCTTATACATATTATAATCTAATATGATATAAAGAAAAATTCTTTTGGGAAACATAAATAAATTTTAAAAAAACTTATTGTTATCAATGTTTATGAAGTAATAAAGCATTTAAAATTCACAATGATCTTAAAAATTCTATAGGGAATTCCTTTCGAAGTAAAATGAATTTTGTTAAATAGAAATATGACTAAATTTAATCAGCTGAAAAGAATTTGTAATCATATTTTAAATTCAATATAAAGCTTTGAATTAAATAACGATTCGTAATTTACTTTTGATAAATCATTTAATTAGAAAAAATCACCTAGTTTTCAGATGTAATCGAAATCAATGAAGGATTATTTTTAAATATTTTGATTATAATAAATTATAAATAAATGAGCTGACCAAAAATATGTCTTTGTTACCCGTTTCTTATGTACAGAAAAGCCTGTAAAAGTTATGCATATTCTGTTTCGTTGCAGCACTGGTTCCTGGCTAAAAGCAAATCGAATATTCACTGCATTATTACAAAATCACAAGTATCGTAGACTTCATAAACATCGTGTGCAATTTTCATATTTTAAAAGCAGGGACAAAGAAGTCAGAAATTTCCAATAGTCTTTAGAGGCGTAATTTCCCATGGAAGACAATGTGACCACTTCACATATAACGTGACTTACGGCTTCAGCGAACACGACGCGGGTGTTGATTTCTCGATTTAAATTTGAATTCACAACTTTCCGATAAGAATAATATAACCAAGTAAGCCTACCCACGGCCAACTAGACACACAGTTGTGTCTAGTTGGCCGTGGCCTACCTAGCAACACAAAGAAATATATCTTGGTTGGCGATTTCTGTTGTTTCAATTTCATTACTTGAACGGTTTTGGAAACAATTTTATCCATCTTTTGTTACATTATGAAAAAATATTTAGTCCACAAATGTTTCTTCATATTGAATGGAAATAACTTAAAATTATCCTTTATTTTATGTTAACTAAATGAAAATTAAAAAAATAAATTAGAACTAAAATATATTTTTATGAGTTTTTGAGTAAGTGTTGTTTGATATAATATTTAAGGAAATTTTATATAATATTGAATAAAAAAAGAAAGAAAAATATTTAGGTATTATGTCGTGAATTTATTATGCTATCATAACAATACAACTTTATAAAATCAACAACAATTGTATATACTTATTACGAAATATAATCGAATATGCAATTGCGTAGGAAATTAAAAATTATAAGAATTTTGTCTCATAAAGACATAAAAATCGTTTTATAGAGCCATCAAATTCATAACCAAAATCCACAAATGTGTAATTGTGTAATTAATAAGAAAATGTTAATAATTTTCAAATTTAAAATCTAGCTACAAGAATATTTTTGAGATATAATTATATATAAATTCTTGTTTCTTTCGTTCAGTTGCAAAACATTTTAAGCTATTTATTTTAGATGTAAATGACATCCTTTTCAGTAAGATAAGGATGTCATAGTCAAAAGCAATATGAATTCATTTTTTAGTGTCTCATAATTTAAATTAATTTTTCATTTTGCATCAGAATGAAGAACTCCTTTAGTTTAAACTAACACCTACTGAAGAAGCATAAACAGCAATAAAGTAATACACGGAGTTTTCTATAACAAGTGAGAAACTTATAAAAAGTAAAACAAAAATTTAGAATCAGATACAGCCAAAAAATACGCTGAAATTTTCAAGTCATATTTTCTTTTCATAGTATTGGTGACCGGATGAAAACCCTAACAAGATGTAGAGAGAGTCAGGATAAATCCACACAAAACGTATTATTCATATTGGAAACTCAAAATAGAACATATTTATTATTAAAGAACATAATAAGAGATTGATATTCACTCAAAAGACACAAATATAATTATAAATAATAAAAGGTTTACTCACCTTTAAGATCGTACAAGCAGCTTCAAAGTGGTGTTCAATATTTGAGCTTAATTACTTTCCTCGTTTAGGTTTTGCAGTTTTACTTCTTTAGGAATTTACTCTTGTATTCGGGTTTCAATACAATCTGTCTTCCCTTTTACGATATATTTTTTGGCTTATTTCTATATATATACTGAAATTATGCTGTATTTAATTTCTTGTATATTTTTGTACAGTTTTGTACAGTTTTGACAATTCTCCACTGTTATGTTAGAAAAGTCATGCTTTTCTGCTAATGTGGTAAATACCTGCAACTCCTGGTATAGTATCTTTTGGTTTCTTCGGAAAATAATTCGTTCAATATTTGAGCTTAATTATTTCCAAGTTTAGGTTTTGCAGATTTATTTCATTAGGAATTATAACTTGTATTCATGTTTCAATATTATCTGTCTTCTCTTTAATGATATATTTTTGGATAATACTATTTATACACTGAACCTATGTTACATTTAATTTCTTGAATTTTTTTTTTTTTTTTTTTTTTTTTACGATTCTCCACTGTTATGTTAGAAAACTCATGCTTTTCTGCATAGTCAACAACTTCTGTTCCTGATATAGTATCTTTTGGGTTCTTCGGAAAATAATTTCGTTTTTCATGAAAATGAAAAACCTATAACGAATAAAGATCGTGTTGCATCGCATATTGACCGTATTTCATTCTAGCCCAACAGCTTTTCCGTCTTTCTGGTAGTAGTACGATTTCAGACTCATAAAGTGGTTGGTTTTTACTAGCAAAAAGCAGCTCCATGTGGGGGAAAAAATATTATTCCGAACAACCCATTAATAGTCTGTATTTGTATTTTGCCGAGATTGCGCCCGAATGTCTAACACTCCAGGTTTTGGTTCAACAGTTTATGGTTTCGTTTCCCGTTTTGCAAAATTAAATATCAAAGGGTTCAGAAAGATATTAAATACTAGATCTTGGTCCAATTAGATAACTTGGTTTACAAAATTAAGGTCTGGGAACAAAAAGACATCAAATATATTCATATAGAATATCATATTTATATTAACAAAAAAAACTGAAAACTAAATTCTTTACAAAAAATATCTTTAACTTTTATACGGTCTCATTTGAAATGCTGAAAAATTCCTTTTAGAAAACATATAAATCAAAAAAAGATATTGTTATCAATATTCCTGAAGTAAGAAAGAATTTAAAATTCATAATTATCTTAAAAATGTTACATGGAATCCTTTAAATTTAAAATGAAATTTTGAAAAATAGAAATAAGATTAAATTCAATCAGTGAAAAACTATTTGTAATCAAATTTCGTTTTCAAATAAGGCATTGAATTGAATAATGTCTCATAATTCATTTTTAATAAATAATCTCGTTCAAATAAGTTTTGTGACCTAAATATAATGATTGAAGAACATGAAGCTGAATTTACTAGAAGCCAGATGAGTTCTAAATATTTTGGATGTAAAAAATTATTAATAAATCAATTGTCAAAAAATATGTCATTTTTACTCATCCCCTTTTTTCAATAAAGCCTACAAAAGTTTAATATATCCTGGTTCTTCAATAAAAGTAAAATGAATCTACTCTTGAATGGGAAACCAAGTAAGTCAAAGATTACATAAACTTCAAAAAAATCTTCATAATTTAGAAGAAGGTAAAACGAAGAAGTAATTTAGAAATAGCGTGTGACCTTCAGTGGTGTAATTTCGCATGGAGGACAATGCGTCCACAATATACTTAATGTGATTTGCGGCTTTTAGTGGATATTATTCACGTGCAGCTCTTTCTTTTAGATTTGAATTAAAAACCTTCCGATTACAGTATCACAAGAATGAATCCTAATTTAGCAGGCCACCACTATGAAATATATCTTATATAAGCGAAATCTATTGTCCTTGTTTCTTTACATGAAAGGATGGGCAAAAGATTTTATCTACCTACTCTATGCAAAATTAATACTAAGACTAAAATCATTTCTTCTTACTTAATAAAAATAGCTTCAGAATTTTTAATTTATGTCAACTAAATGACAATTGAAGACATAAGTTATAATTAAAACATGATTTTAAAAATTATGGAATAAGTGTTGTATCATTTAATGTTTAAGGAAAACGGATGAAAAAATTTCAAGATAATCATTTCCTGATTTTATAATCTTTTCCAGTTAATGTAACTTTATGAATTCAATAGGAATTTGAAATATTAGACTATAACGAAATATAATCAAATATGCAGTTTAGTACGTTATTACATAATATAAGAATTTCGTGTTATAAATGTATAAAAATCATAATATATGCACAGCAATGGAGTTCATATAAAGAAAATTATCAAGTACTGAAACTGTTATATAAGTAAGAGAATGAGAATAGTTTTCAAATTTAAAATAGACCAACAATTCTGACTACCAGAATATTTTTATAGATGTAATTATATATAATTCCTCGTTTCGCGCATTCTGGTGCAACAAATTACACGCAATCAGGCTAGCGCTCTCCGGGAGTAAAGACATGTTTTTTCTCCTCATGGAGCTACTACAGATGTAGAAGTAAAGTGCCTGCTACGCAGGCCGACACTTCGTAAAACATATTAGATCCAAGATTCTGGTGCAACAATGTTTAAGAAACTTTTGTCTGTGATGAAATGACAACTTTTTCAACAAGAGAAAGATGTCATGGTTAAAAAAAATTGTTTCGTGATGTTGGTGTTGTATGACACGTAAATTGATCATTTTATTTGCGTGTCATTATACATAATTCCTTGATTCTCGCAATCTGATGCATATGAATTTTATATAATTGTATTACTGTGTTTATATATATAACGGACAAACTTTTCGCTATGATTATGATTGTAATTTTGTTAATGACTCATAATTCAAATTAATTTAGAAGGAGAATGACGAACTGTTGCTGTTTAAATTAACAGATATTCAAGAAGGAGTAAAACAAGTAAGGAAACTTTAAAAAAAAAAGACATTACTAGTGACATTCGCTTTGCATATTTTTGACCAAGTACTGTTCTAGGATTACTCAGCTCCAATTCAGCTGATACAACAGGAAACAGCTTCCAATCACAGATGACTCTAACACCTTAGACTTACACCTTCTATGCAATAAACTAGCTTTCAAAACTGATCGTTTACAAGAACACACAATTGTATAGGCCAGTGGTATTTATGCTTGACGTGCCAAGAAAAATAAAAGAGTTTGACCAATTTTCTATAAAGTTCTCGTTTAATAAATCTCCTAGTGTTTCAGTGCGTTATTTTTCCAGAAGCATCTATACCAAGTTACCAAGAATCTCGTCAAAAGTTCAACAAGATGCCAAAACACTAGAGTTATCGTTTTTAATGAAGAACATTCCTTAATTACGCAACGTTTCCCAAATATTAAGAATTCAGTTCTGTCTGAAGTATTTTCAAATACAAGAAACACATTTCCAAATTTGTAAGAAGTTTTCAATAGAAGCAAAATACAAAAGAAATTATAAGCGTTTTTAAGGAGTAATACCGATTAACTTTAATTGCTTTTGGTCCTAATGCCACTTTAGCACTTGAGCAGTAAAACATTACTTACTTGTTTTATTTTATGCTGACACACTATTGATCACCAAAGGAAAATCACTAAAAATCTTCTTGAATCGACAATAAAATACAAGATTCAACTATGAATAAAAAAGAAATATATTGATAGATATCATAATATGCAAAACATCTTTCAAATTTAAAGCAAAACAATAAATTAAATACGCTTTTAAGATAATAACATATCATTAATGGAAATTATTATTAGTAATTTTTAAATCAATAATTGATTCAATAAAAACAAAAGGCATGCCATAAGATATAATTTTATGATATACTTCATGCTTTTAAAAACATATTGATAAAAATCACGTATCCTGTATCTTTTATCTGTTTCACAGTCCTCAGAATAATATAGATGTTTAGATAATATCGTCCTAAATTTCCCAATTACCAGATCATAATTTTAAACAAATCATACAAATTTTTATTATATAAAAAAAGCTGTAAAATACAAATGCATCATGAGATAATAAATAAGCTATTTAAAGTGCCAAATTAGTTACAATTTATGTTTTATTTAGCATTAATCTCAGAATGCTACATATAAAGTTGAATAACGGATTTTCAAGAAAAAGATAAATTGGGAAATATGCCTTGGATATTTCTACCAAACATTATTAAATTTCAATTTATTAAATCAAATTTAAAAAGAATAACTGCGTGAATGTTTATCTTTATCACAATAATAGTATTTGTGTTACATAAGTAAGATTATTTTGTTAAGAGAAAGATTTAATTCAAATGTATAACATTCATATTCGATAATTCACTTTTGATAAATCATCAAGTTTGAATAAGTTTTCAGATGTAAGTATGTGATCAAAGAACTTTTGAAGCTAAATTAAATACAATAAGAATGAGGTTCAAATATTTTGGATATAATAAATTATTGATAAATCAGCTAACTGAATATATGTCTTTGTTATCCATCTTTTACGTGCAGGAAAGCGTGCAAATTTTTAACATTTTCAGTCGTATTGCAACACTGGTACACCCTAAAAGTAAAATGAATCTTTTCTTGAAAGTGGAATCACGAGGTTCTAAGACTTTTTAAATTTCATGTACAATCTTCGTTATTTAGAACCAATTTCAAAGAAATAGGAATTAGCGAAAGGCGTGTAATCTTCAGGGGCTTTATTTCACATGGAGGACTTTGCAATCACGAAATATACAACGTGAATTGTTACTTTTAGGGAAACGACTCTCAAGTGACTCTCCGTTTCAGATTTACTTCCGATAACAGTAACAAGATTTAATCCCCTAACCAAGCAGCTTGAATAAACTCAGAACACCGCAGTTCTAATAAACATACCTTCGGATAGAGAAATACGGATATTGCCCTTGATTCATTACTTAAATGAATGGGCAAAACATTTTAAATACCTTTTTTTACAAAATAAATATTTAACTTACAAATCTTTTTTTCATGTTGAACGCAAATAACTTAATTTTTTTATTCAAGTCAACTAAAAGACAATGAAAGACTTAAATTTTAATTAAACAAAATAAGTATATAAAATTAAGTTTATTGCTATAATGCATTGAAAATATTACAATAATTAACACCATATGAGCTCATAAATTACATGTGACAGAAAAAACTTTCTCATATTTCTGAAAGAGTCTAACACTTCAATCAAAATATGGCACGAAATTCAAAGAATGATTTAAAAAATTATTTAATAAATTCATCTTACGAGCTATACATTATTCATTTATTTTCAAATTAAAGCTATGTATTGTACAAAATATTATATGTTAATTGTAAAGTAAGACCGCATACACGTTCCAACAAAGTTGAGCGTAATGTGAAACATCGTTAGTAAAAAAGTCGAGTTTTTTGTATTATATTTATTAATCATGTTTATTTATAAAAATAAAACAAAACTTTATAACTAAGTTTGTATGTTTACACTTCCGATTTTACAGTTTCCTCTGTAAATAGAATTTTCTGCTTTTTCATTTAGAAGGTATCTAATGTAATTTCCATTTCGTAAGAAGTTTTTCTTAGGGGTATAAGGCATCCATAAAACCCCATCTTGCCTTTGAATACCTGTCAAAATTTGTGACAGTTTCAATAAATGGGTACATTATTTCTGATTTACTGGTCGAACTGGTTTTTATAAGCTCTGTTGAAGGTCCTTTTGGCTCCTCTTCTAAATCACTTCTTTCAATAATTTTTTATTCTCATTGGTCCGCTAACTATTTTAACTCATCATTGGAAGAAAATATTGCTGTTTCTTGCAGTAGTTTTTAGGTATCTTTCACAATTACCTCTTCTAAACTGATTGGTTTCATTAATTTCACTATTTCATTCATAACAAAAGAGTGTCCATTGTCACTGCCCTTGCTAAGATCTGGCCAAATCACCTTCCTTTCAAATATTTTTCTGTCAAATGATTCTAAGAAACTTTTATGTTTCCTACAGCTTTCATTATATTGTAGTTTTTCCAAAATTCTCTTTATTGTTTTTCTTCTTTGTCAGTTTTTTCAAACACCTGTCTTATTGTTCGCCGCAGGTAAAAATCCATAATTTTGAGATAACGCCTTGGTCAATTGTTTGGCTTATGGCAGTTGTGTTAGACGGCAAGAAAACCACTTTGATCGAAATGCATGTTATTAAATCAAATAAATTTGTGGGATGGCTAGGGGCATTATCAATTAAAAGTAGTGCTCTTGATTCAAGTTTTTTCTTTTCGCAATAGCGTCTAACAGACGGGTAAAAATATTCACTGCACCAATTCTGGAAATGTTTCAGAGTTATCCATGATTATATTATTCGACTCTCAAATTACAGGTAAAGGTTATTTGGATATCCCTTTCATCACTCTTTAGCATTTGGGATGGTACACAAGTAGTGGTTTTCACTTGAAATCTCCGTTTGCATTAACACCCAGTAGAAACGTTATGCGATCTTTTGGCAGCTTTAAATCCTAGTGCACGCTTATCTTCACTGGACAGAAATGTTCGTTTTCGCATTTTTTCATCTGCATTAAAAACCAAGTCTAGATTACAATTTTCTCGTTCAATTATTGTTATTAATGTCACAGGGAATTCAGCCGCCGCATTCGTAGCACCATTTGCTGCTTCGCCCGTAAACTTTAGTTTAGGAAGATTATTTCATTGTTTAAATCAATTAAACTACCCTCGACTTGCAAAAAGAAATAGTAAACAAATTTTTCAGTTTCAAATTTCTCTTTAATAGCTTAGTAAAAGTAAAATCAGCAGAAGGTAGATGAATTACAACCTCTGAAAGTTTGTATTTGAATTCAATAGTTCTAATTTGTTTCAAAATTTAGTAAACTGCTTCATAACACGATTCCTAACATAAATATAAAACTTATTTTGGGTAATACATATAACTTAGAAATAACTTCGGATAAACCAAGAAATTTTTGAAAGCCAGTTTTTAGATTAATTTGTTATTTATTTGGGTGCATTAAACACACTTTTCATTCCCGCAATATTAAAGCATAAAATTACAAAATATCCATATTCAACATCTTTCTGAAGTCACACTTCTTGAAGATCGGTCAATCAACAATAACAGATATTCAAAAAGAAGCAAGATTTCGACAAATACCAAAAAAGGAAATACATTTCACGACACTTTTGCAAAATTTAGTATTCGAATTGATTTCAGATAAGATAAAACTTTTTATAAATCAATATATATATATATATATATATATATATATATATATATATATATATATATATATATATATATATATGTTTAAAAGATTGTTATTTAGGAAATTTTGTCTTAGCCTGTTGAATTTTAGCTATTTTTATTGTTATTTAAATACAATATTTTTAAATATAACAAATTATTTCTTGCCAATATTAATTTGTAACAATCCTTGGTTGTCTTTCCCTAAATATGTATGTAAGATCTTTAGTCGATGGTTATTCTACGATGGTACTGATGCTGTGGAAGAAAAGTCATATTTTTGTGGCAACGAGGTCAAAAATTACTGATCCTGATATATATGTATGATAAATATGCCTTTAATTATGTATGATTCTTTATCAAACAAGAACATGATTTAACTGATATAGTCGACGAAAACATATTATGAAATTTGATAAATCGTCTACTTTGATAAAGAGTACAGAAGTGAATACGTGACCTAAAGACATGAAGCTTATTTAAAAAACGTAAGAAATTCTAAACAGAAGGTAGAGTTTATAATATTTAAGAAATAATAACGAATAAGCTGACAAAAATATGGCGTTATAAAACATCCCATTGTTTAAGGAAAGACTACACCAAGTTCAGCCAACTTCATTGCATTAGAACACATGTCAATGCCTAAGAGTAATATGTATCCACACTTAAACCTAAAACAAAGTGAGCAAAAGTCTTACCAAGCCCCAAGTAGGATCTTCGTAATTTAAAAACATGTACCAAAAAGATAAAAAGACTTGGCTTGCTATTCCCAGACATAGCATTTTACATGAAGAACACTGCGAATACCACATATTTTACGTGCCCCATCCGCTGTTAGCGAAAAAGACGGGTGATTGACTTCGTTGGGATTCGAGTTCATTAACTTCGATTCTCGTTTCAAATGGATGCGTCGATTTGAAGTTTTTGCATAAGTGAAACTGACAACTTTATCATCAAGAAAAAGATGTCAGACACACAAAGAATAAAATTGGAATGTGTTCATGCTTCATTTTTGAATAACTAGCACAAAATCTATTTTGGATGAAGATGGATAGAGTCAACCAGCTTAAACAAACAAATTGCCAAGAATCAATATTAAGATTAAAGTAGCAAACAGAAATATCAATAACATGTGATAGAACTTAAAAAATAATGAAAAAAATTTAAAGTCACTTACACCCAAGCAAAACAGGACACAGAAAATATCAAGTCTTAAATTTTTTTTTGGTAATATTGGTGACACACATTGTAAAATTAGCTAAACAAAATATCGATAGAAACAGAAACAATCGACTAAAACACTCTTCACGATGTTGGAAATTAAAAACTAACACGTTTATCAAATTCAGGAGCAAAACTAGAATGAAATACACTTCAAAGACACAAATACAACTATAAATTCAAAATAACTCACCCAAACTTTTTAATGTATTTAATGAAATGCTATAATTTATGTTTGCGCTTAATTGTTTTCAATATTTAAATTTTGCGGGTTTATTTCATTGAGAATTAAATTTTAAATAAATGTTTCACTACATACACTTACAATTCATGATATTTTTTCTTGTTGACGATATTTTTTTCTTCTATTGTCTTCTTATTCACGATATTTTTTTTAGTTTTTTAGTATTTATATGCTGATCATATGTTATGTAATTTTTTGACTACTTCCAATTATGTTTATTGCACAGTTGCCGTATACCATGATTCGAAATACTGAATTTTTTTGGTGACGGAGAAATATTGATGAGCTGACGTATCAAGACGTGCACGATGACGTAAATACTTGCCTAATCAAATTAGATTTTTCTGCATAACTCTTAAATATTTAAATATGTATAAAGTAATAAAAACTAGGTTGCCAGAAAAATAAGAAATTCCACCAAAAAGTCGCAACACTCGGAATTTGGCATTTTAGATTATACGGCAATTGTTGGTTGTTGCCATGTTGATTTGTTTTCAATAGTTTTAACAACTGTCCACTGCCAGGTTAGAAAACTCATGCTTTTCTCCCAATGTGGCCAACACCATCTGCTCCTGATATAGCTGTGTGTGTTAGTATATAGCAAAGCTGGCGGCGGACGGGCAGCATTCAGAGTTTTGAATCCACGGTTTATAAGTTCGATTACCATTTTTCGAATAGAAATATGAAAGGTTTCGCAATCCATTTTACATTCACGATCTCGGTCGAAGTAGCCATCATGATTTGTAAACTGATGATTGAATGACAAAAAACAAGCAGTAATGTTCATACAAAAAATAACATTTACATTAACAAACAATAAAAATAAACGAAAAAGTTAACAAAAAACATCTCTATCTATTATAAATATTATAATCAAAGTTGAAATGCCGAAGAATTCCTTTTTGAAAACATAAATAAATTTAAAAACTAATTGTTATCAATATTCATGAAGTAATATAGTTTAAAAAGTACACAAGAATATTAAAAATGAAAAATAGACTTCTTATAAAAATGTAATGAAATTTTGTTAAACAGGTATATAGTTAATTTTAATCAGTCGATGAAATTTATTATCAATTTTGGATACAAAATAAAGACGTGTATTAAAAAATTCCTCGAAATTTACTTTTCATAAATCGTAGTGTTTGATTAACTTATAAGATGCACATATGTGATCATAGAGCATTAAGCTAAATTAATAAGGATATTGATGAGTTTAAAAGGTTTTGGATATAATATATTAAAAAATCAGCTGACTGAATATATGTCTTTGTTACCCATCCCCTTCGTGCAGGAACGCCTGCACAAGTTTAATATATTCAGTCGCATTTGAACACTGGTCCCTGGATAAAGATATAACAATGAATCTCCCCTTGAATGAGAAACCACGATGGTCAAATACTTTATAAACTTCTTATACATACTTCCTAATCTAGAATAAGGTACAAAAAAGTAGGAATTTAGACTTGTGGCGTTTGTAATTTTCTAAGGTGTAATTTGACGTGGATTACAAAGCGACCACGACAATTGCAACGTGACTTGCTGTTGTTAGCACACACGACGCGCGCAAAACACTTTCTTCAGATTTGAATTCACAAACTTCCGCTGACAATAGAAAGAATGAATCTCCTAAACAAGTAGCTAAACACAACACCAAGAAATATATATTTGTTTAGCAAAAACTGTTCTTATTTCATTATTTGAATGGTTTTAAAAAATATTCTATCTGCCTTTTGTCACATAATAAATACTTAGTCCACAAACATTTATTAGTATGTATTAAAACAACTTAAAAATCGTTTATTTTATATTACATAATTGAAAATTAAAAAAATAAAATACATTTAAAATATATTTTTTATGAATTTTCGAGTAAGTATTGTAGCATTTAATATTTAAGAAAATTTAAAATAGGAGGAAAAAATTTTTAGAAAATTATATCCTGAGTTTATCATCTTTTCATAATATTACGATTTTATAAAATCAAAAGGAATTGGAAATATAAGCTTATTAATAAACATAATTGAATAGGCAATTCAGTACGTAATTACATTTTATAAGAATTTTGTCTCATAAATATAAAAATCATATAATATAAAAATTCATAACCAATATCCGCAGTTGTTTAAATAATTATATCAATAAGAAAATGTGAATAATTTTCAAATTTAAAAATCGAGCAATCTGACTACCAGATTATTTTTAGAGGTGTAATTATATTTAATTTCTCTTTTACCGGAATCCGGTAGATTGAAAGCCTTGTTTTCTTGTGTATATAATGACAACTTTTTCAACAAGCAAAAGGGTGTCAAAGTTTTAAAAAAAATTATTTTGTGTTCGTGTTTCAATTTTTATAACACATGAATTAAATGTATGATTTGGAAAGTGATTGATGATGTTATACAGTTTAAACAGCGATTCCAGATTCGGTAACTAACAAATAGAAGCTTCAATAAGAAGTATGAAAAATTAAAATAGGAATAAAGAGATTATTTAGAATTCCAGGAAACGAAATAGGTTGAAAATTTCAAGCCATACATATACTTTTGTTAGAATCGGTGACCGGCATAAACTGCCTCTACAAGATGTTAAAATTAGTATTAACCTACTAAATGTATTATTCGTTAAGTCGGAAATTCACACAGAACACATTTATTATTTAAATACAAAATAAGAAAGATATTCACTCAACAGACAAAAATAAAATTATACAAGGTTTACCCAAACATTGAATGTCTTACAAGAAGTTTCAAAATGGTATTTAATGTCTGCACATGATTACTTTCCGTATTTATATTGCATGGTTTTATTTCATTTGGAATTGACTTTTTGATGCGTGTTTCAATTTTTACTATTTTTACATTCACGATATTTTTTTTTGATTTGGTTTTTTCAGTATTTATATACTGAACATCAGCGAAATTTCGTTTTTTGTATATTTTCAACTAAGCTTTTTAGTTTTGATAATTTTGACTACTGTCCATTGCTGCGTTAGAAAAGCAAAGCTTTTCTTCAACGTGGTCAACATCCTATTTATCTGATACAGGTGTATGTGTTGGTATTCAGTAAAGCGCAGCCGATCGGCTGGCACTCAGGATTTCTGTTCCACAGTTTATGGTTTCGATTCCTATTTTGTTTACAGAAATAGGAAAAAATTACGAATCCATTTTAAAAACAAGACTCTTTTGAATCTGCCATCATGTGATCAAAAATGAAGTTTGAGTGACCAAAACCAAAAAAATATGTTCATATATAATACCATATTTATATTAATAAAGAATGAATCATCTAACCAAGCAACTAAACACAACACCAAGGAATATATTTTTGGTTAATTATATTCCTTGGTGTTGTGTTCTGCTCTTATTTCATTATTTGAATGGTTTTGAAAAATATTTTATCTAACTTTTTTCACATAGTAAATACTTTGTCGACAAACGTTTCTTTTTATGAATTGAAACAACTTAAAAATCGTTTCTTTTGTATTAAGTAAATGAAAATTAAATATAAAATAGATTTAAAAAATATTTTTACGAATTTTCGATTAAGTATTGTAAAATTTAATATTAAAGTAAATTTAATATTTAAGTAAATATTAAAATAGGATTAAAAATTTTAAGAAAATTATATCCTGATTTTATCATCTTTTCATAATATTACAACTTTATAAAGTCAATAGGAATTGGAAATAATAGCTTATTACGAAATATAATCGAATATGCTACTCAGTACGTAATTATATATTATAAGAATTTTGTCCTATAAATATAAAAATCATATAATAAAAAAATTTAATTCATAACCAATATCCACAAATGTTTAAATAGTTATATCAATAAGAAAATGGGAATAATTTTCAAATTTAAAAATCGAGCAATCTGCCTACCAGAATATTTTTAGAGATGTAATTATATATAATTTCTCTTTTATCGCAATTTGAGAAAGTTTCCTGACTAATAATTCTGTTTATGTAATGACAACTGTTTCAACAAGAGAGGGGTGTCATAGTTTAAAAGAATATTATTTGTTGCTCGTGTTTCATGTTTTTATAACAAATGTATTAAGATGTTACAGTTTCAACGAAGATTCAAGACTCAGTAACAACTGCTATAACTAACAAATAGAAACTTCAACAAGAACTATGAAAAATTAAAATAGTAATAAAAAGAGAGATAATTCTTACAATCTCAGGAAAGGAAATAGATTGAAAATTTCAAGTCATATATTTTCCTTTGTTAGAATTGGTGACCGGCAGCAACTGCCTCTCTAAGATGTAAAAGTTAGTATTAACCCACAAAATGTTTTATTCGTGATGTCGGAATTCACACAGAACGCATTTATTATTTAAGAACAAAATATAAAAAGATATTCACTCAACAGACAAAAATAAAATTATACAAGGTTTACCCAAACCTTGAATGTCTTACAAGCAATTGAAGGGTTTGCTGCAAAAAGGAGGTAGCTCCAATTTTCCCAGTTTTTGGAAAACCAAAAAAAACGTTTAAAAAATTCAAATTTTAAGTTATGTAAAAATATTATTGTTGCTTACTTTCAATTATGAAGTTTACACACTAGAACAGTATTTTCATTCAAAAAATATCATCTAAATGTTGGTGGTACGTGGATGATCCTTGGAGCTACCTCTTTTTTGCTCAAAAGAATGGAATATGAGCTATGAGGGAATATGTTACGTCTTGGAAAAAGGTGTAAAAATAAATAGAATATACTATTATTATGTATTTTTTATTCAAAGAAAACTGAAAATAAAGTACAGCAAAATTATTGGTCTTACAAACAGAAAATAACATCATTTCAATCGTCACATTCTCCTTCTGTAACATCTGGGTCATCAGGCGCGTTGTCTGGCTGTAGTCGATTGTAGAACCACATATCATTTTGTGAGACGTATTTTTGGACAAGGTCCATCACATCTTTATATTTTGCAGCCTTGAGTGGTAGGTGGTTGGTGTATGCTTGTTGAAGGTTTTTCAATATTATACGGGTACTGTTTTGGATGTTGAACATTCTTACTGTTTTGTTACGCAGTATTCCAACACTTTCAACTATGACCCGGTTCTAGGAACCTATATGAAAGACTGTATAAAGACGTCAACTTTTAACAAGAAAAATAGATACGGTGTTAAAGCGTGATTTTTGTTTTGGGATACGCAGTTGTCCGAGAATAGATATAGAACTTTTATATCTTTACTTATCACTGAGTGCATATAATGATGCCTCCCTGTAATAGTTAACTTCCCTGTAAACAAAACTCGTCAGTCGTCTGGAGTAACAAAGACGTAGTTCCAGGAGCTACCTCTCTCTTGCTACAAACTAACAAGACAAGCAGCTCCATCTCTTGAATAACTCAGGAAATAACGATTGGAGCTGCATCCTTTTGGTGCCAAATAAAAGAGTTTTTTTTTTTTTTTGGCACAAGAAAGTGCTTATAACTCCCAACAGCTATGAGATGGAGCTACCTCCTTTTTGCAGCAAACCCTTCAATTTCAAAATGGTATTTAATGTTTGAACATAATTTCCGTATTTATATTGCAAGGATTTATCTCATATGGAATTGACTTTTTGATGCATGTTTCAATTTTTACTATCTTCTCTTTCACGATATAAAATGACCGTTGAGCGACAAACAAACAAACTTTCACGATATTTTTTTGTTTACTAGTATTTATATACTGAACATCTACAAAATTTCATTTTTTGTATATTTTCAATTATACTTTTTAGTTTTGATAGTTTTGACGACTGTCCATTGCTGCGTTAGGAAAGCAAAGCTTTTCACCAATGCGGTCAACATCCTCTTCACGTAATACAGGTGTCTGTGTTGGTATTAAATAAAGTGCACCCGAGAGAACTGATGGCAGTCAGGGTTTCTGATCCACCGTTTATGGTTTCGATTCCTATTTTGTTTATAGAAATAGGAAAGGATTACGAATCCATTTTAAATACAAGACTCTCTTTGAATCTGCCATCGCTTGTTCAAAAATGAAAGTTGAGTGACCAAAACAAAACAAATCTGTTCATATATATAATAACATATTTATATTAACAAACAATAAAAATAAACTAAATACTTTACAAAATATTTCTTTATCTACTATATGTATTATGATCTCATATGATACACTGAAGAATTCCTTTTTGAAAACATTAATAAATTAAAAATGTTATTGTTGTTCATATTCATAAAGTAATAAAGCATACAAAATAAACACGGATGTTAAACATGCTGAATGGAATTCCTTTAAAATATATTGAAGATTTGTAAATAAGCATTTTACTTAAAATAATCATTCGAAAACGGTTTATAATCGAATTTTGGATTTGAAATAAAGAATTGCATTAAATAATTGCTCGTAAAATACTTTTGATTAATCATCTTGCTCAAATTAGTTTTCAGTTGCAAATATTTGATCCAAGAACATGAAGCTAAATTAATTAGAATAAGGATGAGTTTCAAGTATATATGATATAATAAATTATTAATAAACCAGATAAATAAAAATATGTTTCTGTTGCATATTTTTGTCTTTACATATCCTGTCACATTACAGAAATGGCCCTTGGCTAAAGGTGCATTGAATCTTCCCTTGAATGAGAAATCAAAAGAGTCGAAGACTTCATAATCTTCATGGAAAAACTTCATAATTTAGAATAAGTTGCAAAGAAGTAGGAATTGAGAACTGGCGAGTAATCTTCAGAGGTGAAACTTCACATGGAAGACAATAAGCCCTATTTAACGCGACTTGTGGCTTTTAGAGGACACGACGCCCTCATAGCACTTAGTTTTAGATTTAAATTCACAAACTTCCCGTAACAATATTAAGAATGAATCTTTTAACCAAGCAGTCCCCGCAACCCTAAGAAATATTTCTTTGATTAGCGAAATCTATTATTCTTATTTAATTAATTGAATGGTTTCGAAAAATATTTTACCTAATTTTTGTTAAGGATGTCATAGTCAAAAAGGATATGAATTCATTTTGTAGAGTCTCATAATGCAAATTAATTTCATCATTTGGCATAAGAATGAGGAAGTTATTAAGTTTAAACTAGAACATAGTCAATGAGCTTAAATTCAATAATGCAGGACACGGTGATTTCAATAACAAGTGAGAAAACTTCAAAAAAAGTAAGGAAGAAAATTTAAAATCATATATACAGCTAAAATATACGTTGAAATTTTCATATTTTCATATTATTAATGACGCAGTGGAACAACCCCTACCAGATGTAGATAGTCAGAATAAATCCACACAAAATGTATTATTCATATTTGAAATTCAAAATAAAACATATTTATTATTTAAGAACATAATAAGAGAATGATATTCACTCAAAAGACACAAATATAATTATAAATAATAAAAGGTTTACTGACACCTTGAAGATTGTACAAGCAGCTTCAAAGGGATGTTCAATATTTGGGCTTAATTACTTTCCAAGTTTAGGTTTTGTAGATTAATTTTATTAAGAATTTACTCTTGTATTCGTATTTCAATACTATCTATCTTCCCTTTTATGATATATTTTTTGTCTTACTACTTTTTATATACTGAAACTATGTTGTATTTCATTTCTTGTATATTTTCAATTACAATTGTTTTGAATAGTTTTGACGATTTTCCACTGTTATGTTAGAAAACTCATGCTTTTCTGCTAATGTGGTAAATACCTTCTGCTCCTGGTATAGTATTTATTGGGTTGTTTGGAAAGTAATTTCGTTTTTTATGAAAATATAAAACGTATAACGAATAAATATCGTATTGCTTTGCATATTGTATATTCCAGTGCAATAGCTTTTACCATCTTTCTGGTAGTAGCACAACTTCACACTAATAATGCGGCTGGTTTATACAAGCAAAAAGCTGATCCATGTTGGAAAAACGAAATGACTTTCCGAACAACCCAATATTAGTCTGTGTTGGTATTAAACCGAGATTGCACCCGACTTTCTACCACTTCAGTTTTTGATTCAACAGTTTATTGTTTCGTTTCCCATATTGCACAAATTAATATCGAATGGTTCGGAAAGAATTTAAATACTAGATCCCGGTCCAATTAGTCACCTTGATTTACAAAACTAAAGTCTGGGGACAAAAAGCCATCAAATATGTTCATAGAGTATATCATATTTAAATTAAAAAAATAAAAAACAGCAAACTAAACACTTTACAAAACATTTCTTTAACTTTTATACGGTCTCATTTGATATGTTGAAAAATTCCTTATGGAAAATACATAAATTAAAAAAAAGTTATTGTTATCAATATTCCTGAAGTAATAAAGCGTTTAAAATTCACAATCATTTTAAAAATGCTAAATGTAATTCCTTTCAAAGTAAAATGAATTTATTTAAATAGAAATATGATTAAATTAAATCAGTTGAAAACAATTTGTAATCATATTTTAAATTCAAAATAAAGCTTTGAATTAAACAACGGTTTGTAATTTACTTTTGATAAATCATCTAATTAGAAATAATCATCTAGTTTTCAGATGTAATCGAAGAACATGAAGTTAAATTAACTAGGATAAGGATGAGTTTCAAATATTTTGACTTTAATAAATTATTAATAAATGAGCTGACCAAAAATATGTCTTTGTTACCCGTCTTTTATGTGCAGGAAAGCCTGTAAAAGTTGTGCACATTCTTTTTCGTTGCAGCACTGGTTCCTGGCTAAAAGTAAAATGAATCTTCACTACTACATTACATAATCACGACTGACGAAAACTTCATAAACATCGTGTGAAATTTTCATACTTTAAAAGCAGGGACAAAGAAGTCAGAAATTTCCAATGGTCTTTAGAGGCGTTATTTCACATGGAGGACAATGCGACCGCGACATATATAACGTGACTTGCGGCTTCAGCGAACACGATCCGGGTGCTGCTCTTCGATATAGATTTTAATTCACAACTTTCCAATAAGAATTATATAAGAACGAACCCCCTAACCAAGTAGGCCACCTCAGCAGCACTAAGAAATATATATTGGTTAGTGAACTTTATTGTTTTTATTTCTTTACTAGAATGGTTTTGGAAACTATTTTATCCACCTTTTGTTACATAATGAAAAAATATTTAGTCCACAAATGTTTCTTCATATTGAATGCAAATAACTTTAAATGTCTTTTATATTATGTTAACTAAATGAAAATTAAAGAAAAAAATTAGAATTAAAATATATTTTTACGAATTTTCAAGTAAGTGTTGTAACATATAATATTTAGGTAAATTGTATATAATATTGAAGAGGAAGAAAGCAGGAAAACATTTAAGGATTATTATGTCGCGAATTTATTATCCTTTCATAATAATGCAACTAAAATCAACAAGAATTGGATGTATATACTCATTACGAAATATAATCGAATATACAATTGAATTCGAAATTGAAAATTATAAGAATTGTGTCTCATAAATATATAAAATTCGTCTTATAGTGCCATCAAGTTCATAACCAAAATCCACAAA